>JAQGBH010008068.1:0-10197 GCA_034698265.1 Sminthurinus aureus | reverse complement strand
TTGGAAGGAGCAACTTATCGTACTGTACAAACGTCTAGAGAGCTACCTTTCGCAGATCCCAGTCGATTTACACACACTTTAGCGCTGTCAGAGTTCTGTGTTAGATAAAATGAAAATTACAGAGTCCTGAGTCCTGACCCATCGGATACAAGTTTTTTGAGAAATTGTATTGCCCGTCATATGACGGGCGGTTTTTACTTGTATAATATAATATGCTCTGCATGAAGTTTGAGTAAAAAGTAAAAACCTACTTACCAATATCATTTTTGTTTGGATCATAAAAAGCATTGACCACCGCGGGTTCAGTACTCCATTTGTCTTTATTCACAGGTTTTCCTAGTTTGTCCATATTCTGTTGGGCTTTCCATTGTCCCATGTTGATAATATTGTTCAAAAAATGATCTCGTGACACTGTCAACTGAAAACAATGAGAAATTTTATCAGTGTTTTGTTTTATGTTGTTGTTATTGCACAATCTCTTTTATTGTAGTATAGTATTTTTTATAAGAAAAAGAATTGACTCCAGCCTTCATAAGAGTCGGTACATTACATATAATACATAATAAATGGTTATTTATTAACTGATTGCTATCATTCAAACAAAAAACTCACATTTTGGTATTCCTTATTGAGTTCCAAAGGTTTCACTAGGAAATCAGGATAACCAATCCTTTCTTTCATCTTGAGCGCTTTCTCTTTGGCTACTGCTCTATATGGTAAGAAATTGTGTAAATAGTAAACAGTCAACATGTATATACACAAAAGGAAATCTTATTATAGACAAAACGATGTAACATGTTATAGATTATGTGATCTGTACCCACAAAAAAGTATCTAGATTCTAGAATCCACACACACTCCACTGTATACAGTACAAATTACAATGTACAAAAGTATTACACATACAACTAATACATGCCTACGTATGTAGGTACATTAAACATTCACATTGAAAAAGCAAAAAAAAGAAGAAAAACTAATGTTATAGTATTATAGTATAGTCGGATACCTCGTTGGGGTATCCATCCAATGGTTTTCCTGTAAAAGTTCTATGAAAGCCTCTCGTATATTGCCAATCATCTCTTGCGCCGTTTCCTGTATCAAAAAGAGGTCATTCACAAATACTCTGTTTTCTCTACTTTCTATATACGTATTTAATACAAAAGCTATCAATAGCAGACCATTCTGTGTAATTTCCACCCCCATAAAATTCATTTGTACTTTTGAATACTTTTGTTACAATGTACAATGTACTAAAGTACGTACATGGTTTAAATCTGAGATAAGTTTCTAAAATCTGATGAATCTCCCTTGATTTCTTTTGTAATTTGTATAATCATGCAGCCACAACTGTTATCTATTCTCCTAGCTAACAGCCTTTTTAGATACTTCATTTCCATTTTCCATATATATATACCATATTGACTAGATGGATCCAATTTATTTCGATTGTCAATTTCTGCTGGTTTTAAATGATTAAAGTCTCTAAACTCTAAAGGCATTGAATCTTTTCGCCCTCACTTTACACCCACATTTCCTTGCTGCATTGGCTTGTTTCTATCTTCTTCAGCTACAGAATCAATGAACAGTACCAGACACCGCCAAGTGTATTGTGAAGTTGATTAATACACAAGTTCCACAGATTTTACCATCTGTTTTTGATCACGTCTTTTGAAGGGGTCTTTTTAATTTCTAATATTTCTCATTTATTGTTTGTACACACAGAGTGAAACTGAAACTGAAATTGAAAGTGAAAGTGAGAGACAAAAGACAAAACTGGGTTTAGGATTAAAACTGCTTTCATTGCGTAGGAGTCTGTGGACGGTGAAAGCAAAATCAGAGAAAGAAGATTGTATAGGATTTATGTAAAAGGAAAAGAAAAATGTCTTTGTACAAGTCATACACATCGACAGATATTAATGATAAGTATTAATGTAGCGCCTACACAACTAATGGGATATATTATTAAATTTCTTGTGCATTGTAAAACATGAGGAAAGTGGAAAGCATTCACTAATTATTTCTTAAATGTTGAGCTGCTGCTGATTTCCTTGTTCATGACAGCATGCTAAGTAAATAATGCAAAGGAGACTGAGAATTGAGAATCATACAAATCATTTTTTCTTTTCATTCTGTTTCTTTTTACTTTCTGTTTAATCAAAATTCAATACCACTTGCACTGGTGATAGTTCATAATTCATAATACACATAAATAAGTCACACTTTAAAATCCTGAACATTTTCACTGAGCTGCTTTTCATTTACTTGTTCCTTTGCGTAGCAAAAGTGAGGACACCTTTTTACAATTGAGACTAAAAGTTGATTTAATTTTCAAAACGTATAGGTGATGTGACTTTCTTAACTATAGGTGGATGAGAAAATATTATTTCGGGATTCAGCAAAAGCTTAATATAGGTCTTCTCTTGCAGAAAATAATGGAAGGAGCAAAAGACAGCATGAAAAAATCAACTACTATTATAAACTGTAATGATTAATGAAAGGTGATAACTAATAAATAATAACTTAAAGATTACACAATTCTTCCTATATGATGTACAAAGATATAAAAAGATCTACGTGTGTAAATGTCTGTCTAAGAATTTGAGAAATCCGAACGAGAATTGGGGATTTTCTATGCTTTCTTTACTTGCATTTCTCTTTTCTCTGTCTTTCAGCGTATTCTGTATTCTCTTGATCCTATAATATTATCTATTCCAAGCATTTGAACAGAGCTCAAATCAAATTATATCCGCTCTGAAAATTTCTTTAAAGATCTCGAGATTTCATTTGCCCTCTCTGTACTACATAGTAAATGTGAACATATTCTTGCTTCTCATCCATCTCTATTCTATAGATCTACGTTGGTTCAATCTATATTTATACGTCCCTATGTCCCTATGTTATACATTTAGTTCCAATGTGTACATTTGTTTGTACTTATCACACAGAGAAATATTTATGTGCAATGGTTAAAGCTTTATTGCTTTTTCATTTCAATAATTTTGTTTCCTACGTAAACACATGGAAAATCTTGTTTCTAGTTTTTAGAAGAAGTACACCATCCACCATGGACCATAGCATACACAGTAGAGAGTAGAGAGTAGAGCTTAGAGATCGACAGAGAAAAGAGAGGAAAGTTCCTAGACGTAGAAGATCAATGAAATGGTACTGAATTTCTTTGATTTCAACTTTTGGCTGCTACAAGCTACAAGCTTCATGGAAATTTAAGTGATGCATCCAACCGTAAAAACTACGAGAACTTTATATTACTACACAATATCGGGATGGTTCCATAGACAGATAGATATATCGTATGTATTATGTATAATGTGTACAGTGTACACAGTACACAGTACACAGACAGCAGGCAGCATAATATGTACATTGTACATTGTACACACTCACAAATAGAGATCCTGATACAATTCCAAAATACACATTAAAGAATGAAAAATCGATTCAAAAATTCAATAAAGATTTAGGCAGTCTTAATATTCTGTGTCTTATGTTTCTTTCTGTGCTGCTAACTTGTCCAGGTGATTACGTTTGTTTCAAACTTTTTGCTTGGAATTTGGAATAGAATGATCAATCCCAATGGTATGGAGTATGGAGAATGGAGAATGGAGGAGATTTACAAACTAACAAATTAAAAAACAATAACAAACAATATGAAGAATAAGGTGTTTGATAACTTCTCTCGTCTAAACATTGATTTCTCAACAACTTTTTTCTCCACCACTTCATGTATTTTTAGATATTTGATATTTATAATGTAATGTATTATATAATATTATATGCATTGCAAATTGAAAACATGTATAAACTTAAAGCCTTTTGTGTAATTTGTGGAGTCTTTTTTTGAATACTTTTGAAGCCAACACAAAGCAAGATCACATGATGCTACAAAAATATCTGGACCTCTGAAGCTTCGTAGAAAGTGGAATTATAAAGTCAAGAGGCATGACAAAAGTTTTCAAATCTCTTGGATTTGTATCCTAGACACTAGATTACTATCACCTAGGTACATTGTACATACTTTATGGAGGTGAGCTGCAAATTGGGATAGTCTGTTTATTTTTCATCATGCTCGATGCTCAATGTCTAGACAAATTATCATGAATTATCAAAACTCTAATCTGTGGTAATTAGATTGTCAATTACTGCCGAATTTTATCATTGTCTATTTTCCTCTGGTAATGGAATTTAAGACTTTGGTAATTAGGCGCATAAAAGCCTTAAATTTGTGTGTAGTGTGTACCATGCAAGCACGTTCAACTCTTATACTTGTAAAATATTTAAATAAAGATATTGATTTGTATCTGGTCGAGTTATGTGTTACGTGTACAATGTACACAGTGTACAAACAGAACTCTAAAATCTCAAATCCACTTCCAAAATATATCCTTTGTACTAGTATTTAGTAATTTGGCTACAGTTAATAATGCACACAAGTACTACCAAGTACATTTCAGCCAATTTCAGGATAAGGAAGAGCAGATGAAGGACAAATCTCAGATTAGTTCACGTAAAGCTCCAAACTTTTCGAGTTTCAACCTCTCTCTCTCTCTCTTTATGTAAAACACAAGTGTTAGTTTTTAGGAAGCGAAGCTGGCTATTGTGTTCCTCCTGTGCGTCTGTGTAAACTTTGAGTGCACTTCGCGTCGACTTTCCAATTAGTCACCTATTGGAAAAATTTTGAACTACAGTCTTTCAAGAACTCGTTTGAAGTATTTTCATGGCATTAACTCTGCAACGTACGGCGGAAATACACGATGCCTTTTCTAAAAGTCAGCTTCTCTTCGGGTGCCTAAAGTATTTACGCTTTCAAGGCGATACAAAATCGCCATAAAAAGCGAGGATTTTTTACTTTACTATTTATATTATTTGATACATTCAATATTCTTCAGTAGGAGTCGCAACTTTATTTTGTATTTTTTTGTGCGCCGCCAAGAAAATACGTCACTCATAGGAAACGGAACATTAACACACAAAAATCCTAGATCACGGATCCTATCTGTGCAAAAGTAACAGTATATGATGAGCTCTTTAGTAAATGGATGGATACTGTAATACAGGTTTAAGTGGTACTATCATGCTGTAAAGAAAATAAGAAATGCTGATAAGAAACTTTACAAATAACAATAAAAGGATCAAGTTGATATTTCTTTCGTTATTATTACTACTTTTGAGTCATTTTAAACAACAAACAACGGACTTTGTACAATATACAATGTATATTGTATGCAGGTCTGTTTTGTGCATAGTTTTTAAATGGAATCGTTTCCGTCGCCTTTGTAGAGAGTAAAATATTATGAATAAAATGTATTTTCTTATTTGAGATTTACGGAGGCACAAAGAAAGAATAAATTGAAATTTTCTACTACTCATCGTGGAATTGCAGCATTTCTATTTTCTGTACTACTAAAATATGTATTATGCATCCATCTCTCTCCCTCGCTATGTATGTGTGTGTTTGTAAGTGTGTGTATGAAAGTAGATATTATGACTAGACAAGATTAATGGCTGAAAGTCAGTTTCAATTAAGAAAGGCAGTTAATTCTCCATCTCGTTTGTGTACTTGTGACTCTATATCTCTATCTCTATCTCAATCTCTTGAGCTATTTACCAAGTGATGGGTATAATTGAGCGGGAGCAAAGCAATTAAAACCGGTGTGTATCGTAATAATAATATGGTATGGATAGAAACGTGGAGAAAAGTTGCAGTGGTGGATGAAAGATCCGAAAAGTACACAACATATATATAGTGGGACAGGACAGGGGGGAACTAGGGACAGCTCAAGTTAACGTCAAGTTGGAAATGAGAGAAAAATAAAGCAAGAAAACTTTCAACCACGCAGAACTCAAAATACCAAGTCAAATATTTACCTACTCTCTTTGTGTATGACTTTGTATGGTGCACGGTGTACAGTGTACAGTGTACAGTGTACAGTGTACACTGAATACTGTATACACATTACAAATGCTACATGAACAATGAACATACACCACACACATTTGCACTAGTGTTCTTAGTTGTATCAAAAAGGTTCTTCCTCCATCGCACACAGTTTTTCGAGTTTTGTTCTCCCAACTCTCATCACTTTCACTTTTACATATATATATATATATATAACATGGAATACGGGTCTCTTACCGTTTATCTATTAGATATATAAATACATTATATACCTGTCTGAAGGTTTGTGTTTCAAGATTATTGAAATGTTGACGAATTTGCTTTTGGAAGAATAAATTTCTGCATAATAATCCTTCATTACATAAAATTTCCAACATCGTTGGCACATAAAAAAAAGTATGTTTAATCGTCACAACTAAAATTTCCTGTCGTCTAACATGTATTTATAACATAATATGCCCCGAGCGCATGTGTACGAAGTTCAGTCTACAGTCTACAGCTATACTTCTGTTGATTCTCAGAATAAGTCAGAAGTCAATTAGTTGATTAATTTGGGAGTGTGACGCGTGTAATGCATAAATATATACGCATTTAAAACATATGTAGCTTCAAGCTTCAAGTCATAAAAGTTACAGACGATAGGTTTGTTTCATGTGTATAATAATATGCATTTTCTGTATATAATATCAGCAAAAGATATAACAATCAGCAGAATGTAGAATGCAATTTGGTGTGACATGAAATTCTGTAAGTATACATACATATTATGGCATTTGTATTTTGAATTGTGAATTGTGGAATATGAATCCAATTTTGTATTTGGCAAACTAGGTAATTGTAAGAAACCTGAAAAAACTAATTAATGGTAAGTAAATAATTATTATTGAAGCATGTATGTGTATTATGGATTTTGCCCATTTTACTACATTATACACGACGTAAAAAATAAGTGAGAATGCTTACCTTTGCCACTGGATCAAAATTATCTCGTATAAATAAAGCGCCTAACGCCATGCCGAGCTTTTTGTTTGTCCACTCTACACATTGTGCCCATCGATGCCTAATAAAGAATGCAATAAGTTTTTCATTGCTATAAATCCTAAAACTATATATAGCTAGCTGATTGAATAATAGCTAATGGATAATAGGTGCATAATGTAATTTATATTTTCTGTAGGAAACGCAAAAAAAACAACGACAACAACAAAAATAACAGCAAAACCTATAAACTATACCTTTCAGTAGTGACTCCCATCAACACTTTTCGAAACTCAATCTTTTTCTCCTGAAACTGATCAACGAGATGGGAAGTGAGCTCCATGAGCACACGCCAAATTACGTAATTTTGCACTGTCCTACAACAAGCGTGGATTAATTATTACATACAATATAAAAATATAATCAAAATAGAGAAAAGAAATTAAAATGAAATTTGACCCAGTAAGCAGTCAAGCAGTAAACAGCTTTTAATGGGGGTAATATGATCAATTAATTAATTATTATTAGCACTACCATGTAAAAATAATTGATTATTGACCTTTTCTCTTCGTTGATGATAATTCTTGCCATATCCACAAAATAAGGGTAGGAATAAGATACCTACAATTTCATAATATTTTGTCCGTGTGCATTCTGAATAATTCACTCGAGGTGTAATTTTTGATGATTGAATTGATGAAAGAAAAATGAAAACTTACAATTTCTTCATCAGGTTTCAGCTCAGTATTGAGAAAACTTTGAAAATACTCCTTCCAATTAAACTCTGGGATTTCTTCCTCCAAGCTCCGCAGTGTTTGTTTCCGATATATTGCAGAAGTATCTTGACGTTCCGCTTCCGCTATCGACGCCTGTACATTGCACATATTTTACACATATAAAACGATTGACATGGAAAACGTCATATAAAAATTGTAAACTTACATGACACATTTTTTTTAAATGATAAGGAAAACTAAACAATTTTACAAAACCGTCGATAAAAAAAGGTGTCAAAATATGTTGGAATTTAATACATGCAGTCAGGACGAGTAAAAAAGGTACAGTTTACCCCTATGTCATAGTATACATCAATAAATCGTGCACTTTTATAAACGATTAATATAATACGATGGACAGATAATACAGACTTACATTGGCTAGTTTGATTTCAAGATCTATAACTTTCTGGAAATCTCTTTCTGCTAAGAAACGAGAAGCATTAAAAATGACAGCCAATTCAATCATATAAACGTGGTAAGCATCTAGCTCACGACTGGAATTTAGAAAGTAGTCTCTACTCGGAAGTCCTAGTTGCTGTTGATCAATCTGTTAAAAGAAAATTATTCAAAAATTTCATGTTGAATGTACGGCAAATGAAAATTGAATTTGTCATTGTTTTTCAAAAATTTAGTATGAAAGTCTTTTTTCTGTGCTCGTACAAAAAAATACTTTACGTAGGAAAGAAGCAGGTTTTCAACATTACTAAACAATAACACATTATATATATATTGTACCACAATAGAATATGCAAAAATTGAAACCTTGCTTACCTGAATAATATTAACTGATGAATTCTTATCATCTGGTCCTATCCATAATTCGATTAAAATTCCCATGTTTAATGATCGAATTTTTCCGATGAGTCTCTCTGTAGACAGTTTCGGCTTCCAACTTTCGCCATAAACTACTGGCCATCCTCCTAAGTTGTCGATTAGCCTTGTTATAGGACCGATTCCAGATTCTCTGATAGCACCTTCTCAAATTTGTATTGTATAGTAGATTTGTATTCATTCAATTTTTAATTACAATATATTATGGTTTAGTGCATGTTTTTCATTTTTCATTTTTTGAAGTTTCCAATTTTAACTACCATTTACATTTTAGACATTAGTATGAATACAGTATTATGTTACGAAAAAAATGGTAAATGTACAAAAACCACTCACTCAGATTCATACAGGATTTATAGAAATATTTGGCTTTTTTCGTAGCATCCGAGTCTTGCTTGTTAATAGGCTCTTCGAGTAGACCCTTTATGAAACAATATACACTACAATATTTACTCAACTTTTTAAAACCACATTATAATTTTATGTGCGAAATCTTTTTTGTGTTTTTTGTATCATACATCATACAAGTATCATTTTACCCGTAAAATAAGTTGAAGCTTGTCTGAAAGAACCTGTTCAAATAATCAACAAGCAAAATTGCACTGTCACTGCTTATAGTCATTCTCATGGGAGAAATATTTTTTATACTTTACTTTCTGGATTGAATTAAATATTAACAGTAGAAGTGCAGTCATAAAAAAAGAGACTAAAACAACGACACTTCCACTTTCAACATAAATTCCCTCTGTCATCTTTATATACATATACGTATATTATGATTAAAAAAACAAACCTCAAATGTTGAAATCGATGAACGATCTTCCGGAATCAAATGCCGTTTATTCCAATTACCACATGCATAAGAGAAAAAGTCCTCACAGGGATCTAGTTCATCATAAATCATAATCGTTGTAAAAAATGTTATATTTCTTTAACTATAGGTTTACCTCTAGTAACTAGTAAGAACAGTCACTCAAAAGAATGCGTCAAATTTGTATAATATCTAAAATTCTCACCTATGGATACGTCCATCGCACTTAGTAACGATGCCGCTTTTCAGTTCATGAAATTAGTTTTTAAGAAAATCCATTAAAATTATTTTTTATGTACACATGCAATCGTCCCTATCTAAATATGCAAACATTATTCAATTGTGTATCTCACTTTCCAAGGGATTACATTCAAAATAAAAATAAAATACATAAAAATCTATTTCATTACTTTTTGCTTGTAAACAAGTGTGAAAAATTGAGATTCCAAAAGCTGAAATTGTGGAAATTGTATACCGTTTTCATAACACAAGGCATGAGGTGTTATTGAATGAATTGGAACAAGAAGGATTTCACAAATTTGCTATAAGAATATTTAGAGATCCGTTCATCATTTTACATGGTTCGCATGTGTTACTGCTGTCTGAATTTACATGGTTCTTTTGTATTATGTATTATGTCGTGTCTCGAAGTAATATTGTACTATCTACTTTCACCACAATATTATAAACATTTCCTACGACACAGATCAATATTCAGGTTTCATGTACTATGTACAATGTGCTATACTACACAAAGTATACAGAGTATACTCATTCATATTATAATTTATATGGATAATGCACATGAGTAACTTTGGAATCCATTCAAAAAGATTTGAACAACAAAATTCGTAAAATTTTTTTGATATTTTTATAAAATA
>JAQGBH010008067.1:0-10200 GCA_034698265.1 Sminthurinus aureus | reverse complement strand
TTAAACTGTATTATACATCATACAGTAACATCACAATTCACAATCATTACGCAATATGTGTATATATACAAAGTTTGTATGTATTATGGTCATCGACCTATACAACATGTACTGTGGTATAAAACTTTCCTTCGTATAGCATCAACATCACTATCGTCAATAGAATAGAACAGAATAGAACAGAACATTCAATTCTACTGCTACAAGAGAGCTTTGTATATTATTCTATATTATACTATACGAGACGTGTAGAGTGTAGAGGAGCAAAGAGTGGAGATACGCGATAAATGGTAACTGGGAACGGCTGTTTTATAAAAAAGCAAACAGTAGATCGACTTTTCCGACGTAATACTCGACGTACAACGTATAGAGTATACAGAGTGAGCAGGAGAAGAGTAGCGCAAAGTGTGCATAGCAACAACAACCTTCATAACAGACAAGACAAGACAACCCTACACCATGTATGCATATTCCATGTACATTAACGTACATTGTATATTGTATATACGTTTCCATTCCGCCCTTTGTACATTTTATAACGACTCCGACCAAAAAGGCTAATACTGTACTGTACTGTGAGAACTTAAGTTATCATGTTATGATTACACCAAAAATGAACTGAACACGGGCCCAAATCCGTTGAATCTCCTTATTTTCTTAAATTTTACAATACTATACCAAAGTAAGTAGTATAAGAAGTATGATATTACAATATTATTTATACACTTAGTTACTTACTTGGGTTGTACATTCGTATTTCGTATTATAAATAATAAAAAGCATTGCTCAGATAATAAGTAATTTCACAGAGAATTCTAAATAACTGTCTATCTATCTATCTGTATCTATCTATCTATTCATTCATCCGTCCATTCTCTATTTTACTACACATTTCGTCTTGGGATTAACATTTTAGGTTTTAGTCTTTGTAAGTTGTAATACAAGATACAAAATACAAGCCTCAAAATATATAACCATCACAAAATTTGCGAACACTCTTTTGAACATGGATGCATAATGCATACATAGCTAGATACATACATACAATGTTCCCATTGCATATTTATGACCTGGTTTCCACATAAACTATCTGTGCAATATACATAATAAAATTATTATGGATTTACATATACATATTACACTGTATGAGACAGCATAACCCACAGTCCACAGTACTTCAACTACTACATACAATTTCACACATGATAGATTGAGTCTACACAGTCTATTGAATGGTACTAGATACTAGTAGCTTATACTATGGTACTAAATGATGTGTTTAAAAGCAATATCTATGTGAGCAACAATCCCTCTACTATCTCCTACTATAAAAATGAGTAGCTCTTGTGGACATTGCAATATGTCAGCCAGCATCATGTTAGTAACTTCATAACACACCACACACACACACACACACACAATTCAATAATGGAGTAGTAAGTAAAGACAAAAACCATCATTTACTACGTAACATTACAACAATATTATTATTCTGTTATTAGTACGTGTAGTGTGTCCAATGTCTAATCCAAAAACAACTATCCCTGTACTATACTACGCTATATACTCTATACTTTACTACAATATTACTGACTCTCATGTCATGCTCATGTTTTCTTTCCAAGTTTTTTTTTGAGTCCCTTTGTCTTGTCTCTTGTCTTATCTTGCTTTGTACAAATGTGAACTAGCACGAATTTACAACTCTACAAGTTTTCTTCATCAATTTAACACACTTTAGTTTAATCTCAACAACAACAGCAACAGCAATTCTTTTTCATTTCAAATTTAAGTCAAAACCTCTGACTGTGTGTGTGCGAATTGTGAATCCATCGAGCTGCAGTAATGCTGTGTAGTCAGACAACATTTAACATATATGTATATCTATTATGTACTATACGTTGTACCATGATGCAGAATGCAGTACAGAAGCTTGAAAAAAATCCTACATTATACATAGATAGATACATCATGCCATGTATTCTATTATGTACATTTGCTTCGTGATCTTTATTACTAAATTGTGTAAACAATTTGCTTCACGTTATGATTTTGTACTACTTGCTTGCTCCAACAAAAACTCTTATTCAGTACACTACACAATATAAAATGTAATACATATGAAATGATGATATACTATAAAAACAATCCACATTATGTTATGGATGGGTTTATGTTTTCGCAAAATCTCTTGTATGCACCTAAAAACTAAAAATGTACTGATAAACAAACAGAAGACAGATTAATCTTCAAAATCTTTAGAGTAATTGTGCATGTAGGTGCACTCCTATAGTGTACTTTGTACTTGTTAGATTATTTATAAGATTGTTTCACAGTATAGTATGTACAATGTACATATGCATGTATTTACCTGACTCAATTGTACAACTACAAACTATATATATAAATTAAAATTGTCTATAAACGTACACATGATTACATGATTATTATTTTGCCATTATAAATTTGAAGCTCGCTAAGCTGAACCAAGTTGCCATTATTTTCTTACTTAAGTACTGAACACATTTCATGTTTGTTTTTTTTATTCAACCCTCTGTACATCCTGTTTACCATTTCATATTCAACATTGTGGAAACTTGCAATAACAAAATATTTTAGATGCTTTTCATGTACATGCTATTCATCTCATTACAACAAGCCATGAAATAAATACCCTTTATGAACTGTAGTTCGTGATTTGTTAACACAAATTTTTGCAATAAAACTATACAACTGAAATTTCTAAAAGTGTAAATCGGATTTTAAAGATTTTAAAAACTAAAAAAACAATATATAACTCTTTGACTTTATTCTGTTCCTGATAAAATGTTATCCTGTGCTATGTAAATTATGGCATTAAAATTTCTAAATTTGAAACGACCGTCTTTTGCAATTTCTATCCGAGTTTTTACAATACATTTGTACGTATGATTTTTGAAGTGTTTTTCATACAAGTACTGCAATAATAATAATAATTTGCAGAAAATTTTATGTCTCCATACCTTTTCTTTTAGCTCGAGAGTCTTTTTATGAATCTCTTCGAGATTCACTTGATCCAAGAAAATCTCTCCACTTCCGTTTTTGAAAGACGCCAAGGTACAAAATGATCCGTGATGTTCTCCGAATCGGCAACACACTTCCTTAGGATCGACCCATATTGTCAACTCAGCTTTAAAATTAAAATTAAATTATTTAGCATGTGACATGTGACAACCATTTGAGCAGGTTTATAAAATATGCATGTATGCATAGAATTTGAAATGTATAAACTTTATTCGCATCAAAACTGCGACCGTTTAAATAAAATCCATAAATTAACAAAAAAAAAAAAAAAAAAAAAAAAAAATAGAATTAAATTCTATAAAAAAAATAATAATAAACCATGAAAATCGAACCAAAAAACTGTGTCAAAAATTTTTCAAGTTTTTACCACATAAAGTGTACACACTTACCTGGTAATATGCTTCGTAGTTGTTGATAGCTTAAGCCACTCAGTGTAGCCGCTTGGTCAATCACTGCATCTTTTCTGTCACTTTCATTTAGTCGGATACATCTATATGCCTGCCCTTTAGTTGGTTTCTCAGGATGCCAATGATTTACGTAACGGGCAATTAACAATTCACCAAGACGATCTTTGAACACTTCAAGCTGCTCTTTCTCAATTCCGCCCTGACCCGCATTGCTCTTTTCAATGAGTCTAGTAAGAAATCTTACAGCTACAGAAACTTCGTCTTTCATGATTTTAACTTGCTTCTAAACGGATACAATGAACCACTCGAACAAGGTTCCCAAAATTTGGTGACACAAGGAGTTAATTTTCTGATATAGTAGCGTCCAGTAGTTATAGATGTAACTGAATCGCTCGACATATGGACTCAAAGAAGTTGTACACACAATCAAGTCGCCAAATCCAATCAGATAAGGCGGCTTATATCCGACGAAACACAAATTTTGACGGCCTTTTTTTTTCTTTCAGCAACAAAAATATTATTATTTATTTATATAGATTTTTTTTCGTGAAACTTCTTTTATTTTCCTCTTCTTCTGGTAGTAGTTGATGGACTCTCCTCTTCCTCCGTTAATTTTTACGTTATATCTTGAGATCGATTAATAAGCAAAAGGTATAGAGATTTATTTCATGGACGCATCCACAAAAAAATGATTAGTATTCTTTTTTTTTATATCAAGAAAAACCAACACTCATGAGATGGCAAATATATAATAGATTATTATTATACATTTATCACACAAAAAATAACAAAGAAACTTTTGAACAGAGCTCACAGATATACACGATGTGACACGTTATAGAATTATTATTATTATATTTTTAACACAATTTCTGGCACTGGCCTGACTTGAGAAGAACATATATATGTGTATGTGTTTGATGTAATTTTTATTTATTTTACCTTTCACCACTCAAATTTTATCTTGACAAAATTGTAGCAATTTCTTTTTTCACTATTTCGTCGTTTTCTTATTATTGTACTATTTTTACACACCCAAGTAATAAGAACTATTTTTGAAATTTCTTTGTATTATTAATATTATTATAATTATTATCTTCAAACACACTGGTGATGATATTGATGATGATTTCCAATCAAGTAAAAGAGAAGGTAACTCGTTGAGTATACACTGTAAACTTTTCTGCTTCTCCTTCTTCAGAGAGGATGTTTAATTTTGTTGCATGTATATATTTCTTAGGATGATTATTATATTTTCTTACAGTTGCTATTTTGTTGTTGGCACAACTTACTTATCAAAAGCAAGTTTTCTTCTTTTATTTCATCAAAAAACCAAGCCCTCCATATACAATGAATCAGCCAGCCCTAAAAACAATATATTATTACATTTGTTATTGTTACAACGTCGTTAAAACAACAATAAACTTTTATATACACAATGTATGTATGTATGTACATTTATTATTTATTATCAACAAAAGCATATATAACATACAAGTCATCATTATATTATAGTGTTTTCAAACTGACGTATCTCTCTCTCTCTCTCTGTCTTTGTCTATAAACGACGCTGTACACTGTACACAATACAGCACAGAGTATAATAATATATAGACGTCAATTTACCACAAGCTTTCATTAATTATTAATAAACTAAAAAGGTCTCCTCCGTGAAATCACAAAATACATTATAAGGGTAAAAAATAATAGACTTATTAAAGAGTTTGAAGTTTCATGAACTTTTCGAAATCTACACACTTTTCCCAACCTTTTTGGGTTACTGAAAAAGCCTTACACACATTTCAAAATCATGTCTGTTAATATGTAAAATATAGGTTTATATCCAGGATCCTTTTGACATTATATTATGATATAATATTTTGGGATCAAACAAAACTTGAGAACACTAATAATTTAAAAACCTAAAACCATCCAATATTGTCCCAGGTTGTTGCTAACTGAACACTGAACTATAAAAAAACAAGCTGCTCTGTGTAAACAACTCATGAATAATATTGTGTACTGTGTAATATAATACATAATTCAGTACATACAACATACTACACACACAAAACCCATTTAAGAATTTAATGCAAATTTAACCAATCATTCTACTACTACCATACTATGACATGATATGAGGTAAACAGCCGCTTTGAAAATAATCAGACAAAAGACAAACCAATATCAAATAATCTAAAAACTTGGTGAACTCCATCAAAGTATTATGAGCTAGGTGAAATCGAAACAATGAGACTGTCATCGTCCACATTTATTGGAAATATGATAGCGAACTTCCAATCAAAAGTAATTTGTTCAGACCAAGTGGAATCCATTCCAAATTCAATCGTTTTTTTTCACTACACTATACACTATACACACATAAATAGACGTGAAATATGAGGATTTTATTATGTATTGTGTAATGTGCAATTTTACCGTTTGTCAAGTACAAAATTTCCTTACACATCATGTAAAACTCTCTCTCCATTTTTAAATGCACACTGGCACTTGGCACTGCCCTGAATAAATTGTATTCAGTTAAGAAATGAGATTATTTCATTGAATATTATTCACTGATAAATAAAATGATAAAAACTCTTTTTATAACACAATTTGACTGCCACTTTTCTCTTTTGACTGCAACAGCACTGTGAATTTGTAGTTATTGGACATTTTTTTTAAAGGAAAAGGTGATTTTTCTTTGATTATCCATGACGACAATAAATAAGAGCTAAAAGGCTCTTGAGACTTGAGACAAATTATCCTCTCTATAATATGTCACAAATCACAAATATAAAATAATATTGAACACTCTGGTGGACTGGAGAGAGTAGAGAGTCTTATATATTATTATACGTTGAATTTCACAGTACAGATTTGTATTATATGATAAAGTGAAATTGCAACAGATATAATATTTTAATAATAAAGAGAGATATTATATAGAAGACGATGACGACAGATGTTTAGTGGACCAGTTTTACTATCTGAAAACGCCATAACACATAAACAGAATGACAGGATAACTATCTATTGACACTAGTAAACTAGTAGGAACAATACATAATGACTTATTCGGAATTTTTATTATAAGATTAGTAATACCGACATACATACGGATACACATAAATGGTTTCATACAGGCATTTAAGCTGCATAAAGTATACAGCATATTTGCGCCCTTAAATATTTACAATCGGCCCTTAGTTTGCAAAATATCTATATGTCTTCCTATAATATTTCTAATACCAAATATTTTGTTATTATTATCACTGTTGCTACCACAAGTACGTTGTAATTTCTTTTTCCTACTACTTCAGACTACAGCTCCTCTCTCTACTCTCTACCATCATAATTTAAATAATAAATATATATATATATGTATGTACAAATATGTAATATGTATACATCAACAAAAAGTATGTAAAGATGTACTTAATTTAAACTGTGTGAAACTGTGTGCATTGAACATTGAATAAATGCTTACTCCCATAATAATATAATGAACCACAAGTATTTTCATGCCTCTCTGTACTAGCAAAAGTACACATCCTCATTTGAAGTATAGTAATA
This sequence comes from Sminthurinus aureus, assembly GCA_034698265.1. Classification (NCBI taxonomy): domain Eukaryota; kingdom Metazoa; phylum Arthropoda; class Collembola; order Symphypleona; family Katiannidae; genus Sminthurinus; species Sminthurinus aureus. Next base: position 3,157 of record JAQGBH010008067.1, on the reverse strand, counting down.
ATAATAATATAGAAACAAACACAAAACAACTTTGTCCTTTCTAAAAAAACATTTCATGTTTGTACATGATAGTATCTGTGGCAAAAGTACTGAGTAAGTACAGACGAGCTGAAGAGCTGCATCCATGCATAATATGTGTTCGTGTAACAACACAACACAACCAGTCAATACTTTTTAAAGAAAAGATACAAAACTTTTACCTTTATTTTATGACGACGTACAGACACAAGACACAGACAAGTATGTAGTTTCTGTCTGAAAGTCTGGACTACTGACTACTCCTACCCAATTTACGTAAGTCTGCGTACTTAAGCCCTTTTTATTATATAAATATAAATATAGAGAATGCCGTCTTTCCTGTCTCTTTTAAATATTCAATTCAGTACTACACAAACTATACAAACTTGAAATTAGTCTGTGTAGAATGGATGACCAAATGTTTAAAATGTTTGAAACACAAGAAACATCCACGTTACACTATACTGTGTTTTAGAAAAACAAAATTATTTTAGCCTCAACACCCAACACAGTCAATGTACAATCCAGACTCTCTCAAACTTTTTAGTACTACAACTCGATATAATCTTCATTGATGGAGAGAGATAAAAAAATAAGAGACTAAACTTTACAAAATATACAACACTCCACTCATTGACGATATTTAGTTTACATATTATAATATGAACTTTCTTTTTTTTTACATTTTCTCTCTCTTAAAACGAATCTTCTATACCCGATATCCTATGTGTATTATCAGATTCCCTATTTATTTAAAATATATAGTTCAAAACAACCAATAACTTTAAACCAGTGCACCTGACATGAAGGAGTGTTTCAAGTTTTACATGTAAAACCATATTTTGATGCGATATCATAAAAAGCCTACACTCATATCCTTTTTGTCAAACATATTTAAAATTAAAGAACATTTTTTAGCTAAATTTTATAATTAACAGAAAGAAAAACACATTTGTTTACATGTGAATACACATTTATTATTATGTATAACACTAACACGGAATAGCTAAATGAAGAGAGACAAACAATTTGAATTGTTGACTTTTCTCTCCACCAATTCCATTGAATTTGAACGTGAATGTTTGGAGTTTGGATTATAAATACTGGAAATTTGTTCACAATATCAGTTTTAAGTTTTAAGTATTATTGTACTCACTTACTTACTTGCTTTTAGTAACTGAGTTTGATGACCCTGTTTTTCAAAGGCAAAATATTTAAAACTTAAAACTCTTTACTCTTTACCATCACGACAGAAAATAACGATGATAATAGAGCTTGGGAAAGACGACGAAGACGACAAAGAAGAATAAGAAGTCCTCATAAGCAGCCTAAGGGTTAAACGTATTAAGTATTAACTAAACCTCTACAAATAAGGACTTTGAAATAATATTATAATAAATACAAGTAGAAGGCGACACATGCATCATACATTAGTAATGTTACATTACTGCCTTCAAAACTTTAAACAGTGCATGAGCATGCAAAAAAAATAATGTTTCCCTTAGATAGATAGAGAGAGAATACAGACTAGAAAAACGTTTTTACTGGGTGTATCAGCTCTCGTGCTCACTATGTACTATACACTATACACAATATGTTCGTCAACCTCGTGAGGTTTTCGTATTCGGAGCGAATAAGAAAATATTATGAATAATGGCTCAAACATGCCATCATAAGCTCAGACCACCATCACAAAAGTGTTTTTTTTGAGCCGATTGCAATGAAATTACAAAGAATAGGATCATCATGATGAGTGGAAGAAGAAAGTCATCAAGGTTTTTTCTTCTTTTTCGTCTTCTCTCTTTATATAAAAATGACCTTAAAAAGGTAAAAAGTAGATTCGAAAATTGGCCCAACCCTAGTACACTTTTATTGTATAGTGTATACGAATTAGGTATATTTATATTTAAGTGTATGCCTAAAATGTACTAATATTGTATATATCACATCCATCCGTTCGATATTCCTCATTTAATGCACAAGTACACCGACAAAAAGAGCCATGAGGAATATAATACAATTTACGCTTCAGAATTCATCTTAATGTGGAGTACTCTCTCACTGTACACTGTACTTCTTCCTATGCATTCATATTCCTATAATAAAATATAAAATGTATCCAAACCTTTTGTACATCCTGTATTTTGTTTCACACTACATTATCAAAATTTTGTACACCGTCCTTTTGTCTCATTACATTTCATCTTCTTGAGTTTTTTGGATATTGAATATGTAGATGATATTGGACAAACTTAAAAGAGAAGCCCCACGTAAACTTTTAACTCAGGTAAATGGTAATATAATCACAAATTTTTTTCTTCAATAATTATTCCTAACTTTTAACATTTTAAAATTCTAAACTATATCAATACTATTCAATGCTCAATGCATATTATTATGAGAAATAATATACGCACATGTGACTGACATGAAAATATACGAGTTCAGTTTACTAATTTGTAAACATTAAATATACCGTTTGATAATGTTCTGTTACTTTTATTAAACCTACATTTTCTAATGAATCAAGTCAACTCAAGTCACCAGTCAGTATATATATACAGTAAATCCACACATTCACCACAGTGTATTTACTACATATTATATACACAATACATATGAGACATGAGACAGCCTCACATTCATTTGAGGACAAGAAATGAAAATGCTTTTATAATTAGCCGATATATTCTACTATAACTAACGAACTAACTAATGTTCTGTACAGAATATTAGTGCCTTCAGCCTTGCTTCCATAAATGTAGCCCATTTTCAATCATTGGACTATAATATATTATTATTATTACTGTTGAGCACAATAATTCATATGGAATATGTATAATATATATTATAAATTGAAACATCACGATACATGGTATACATGGTTGTTCTGTATTCATATTCACACACATATAATAATATATGATATACAGGCGTATTGTATCAAAGCCTGTACTGCAAGTTGATTAACTTTGTGCCAACTAGCTAGTTTAGCATTGCCATCAAGCCAAAAGCTAAATGGTGATGGTAAAACCATCAGCACGTATTATAATATGTAATATATCTTTCTATATTAATAAGTCGGTAACCTCTGTTTGTTTAAAATGCATCTCCTCTGGAGATATACATCCCACAACAA
>JAQGBH010008066.1:0-10200 GCA_034698265.1 Sminthurinus aureus | reverse complement strand
GGGATGAGTTGCTAAGGGTCCTAGGATGTCATTTCTAGCGAAATTTTGAGGGGGGCGGTAAATCATTTGGGGGGCGGCATTTAGTATCACCCTAAGGATCTCATGATTTTTAATTTTTAATTTCACTCCGTGTGAAATCTGTGCAATATATATAAGTAATTTGTGAACCATAATAATATTATACATAATACTATCATAACAATATGTCAGTATTATTTAATGGCAATTTTTTGTATTATTAACTAGTTTCTTTGTCATGTTGCATTCAAATGAATTTTAGTGCTTTAATTTTATAAATTTATAAACACGTGAAGGACTATAATATATCAGCGACGTATGTATTAATACTGTGTACATGTTTAAAATGATATTATTATCATTTAATTTTTTATAATAAGCCTCTATATAATAATATGTGTATTTTGACTGCTATACTGTGTTGTCATTTGCTTCTTGTTTTTTTTTTTTTTTTTTACAGAACAAGAAACTTGTCGTCAAAGTTAAATAAATCCATCAAGAAAAAATGTTCGACAATCTACCCGATTCGTTAGTGTTACAAATTCTTAAATACCTTGAACCGGAAGAGATCAGTAGAGTTGGACAGTGTTCAAAGAAATGTAGAAGAATTGCCTTTGATGAAATATTATGGAGAAATAAATTTTATTCATATTTTAAGCTTGATTTTCGGAAATTCCCAAATCCTATAGGTATGTTGTGAAGTTTTATACATGTGTACATGTATTATAATATGTAGTAGTGTTTTAATTGATTGATTTTGTAGTTGAGAAATTAGGACATTGTTTATCATCCTCTTTTCTAAATGTTATAATTTGAATATCTTTTTTTATGTATATTTCAGGAAACGATTCGTGGCGTGAAGAATTCATCCGTCTTGTAGATGAAAGCCCATTGTTTGAAACCGAAGTCATTAATGTTCATACTGATCAAGTTCTCCATGTGTCTTTTTCTTATGATGGTAGTCGATTTGCGACATGTTCAAAAGATGGCTTTGTAAATGTGAGTAATTAATAATAGACATTATTTAGTTACTTACATTGAATATTATATACACATAGTTTATTGTAGTAATATTATACAATAATTTGATTTTTTATTATCATGTTTATATTATGCGACTGTACCTACTCAAGTAAGTATGTGTGCATATCTTCCTTACAGTGTTCCAATAATTAAATAAATGCCATTGAGAACATTTTTTTTTCATTTGATTTTATTCATACAGGTATGGAAAATGCAATATCCTGTCGAATTGGAGTTTAGCAAAAATATGCAAGAATTTAATTGGAAATATACACAATATAGTCAATTTAACGAATCAGGAACTCTTCTCTTAGGTAATTTGACAGATTGTTACCAATATGTATGTATCCATTATATTATATTATTATTATTATGTGCTCTGTATGTCATCTTTTTTTATTTGAGTGGGAACGTTTATAATTCTACCTCAAGTTTTGTTCCTTTAGTTTCAGGAGTACTTTTCGGAGGATTTTCTACAAGTGGTGAAATTGCAGTTTTAGATTTACAAGGTTATTAATGAATCATACTTTCTTGGATTTATACACAAATAATATATTTAAGTGTCAAATTATACACATTTAAATATTGATATCAAAGTCTTGTATATTATTTTTTTATGTTATTGCAATATGCAATATGTAATGTACATAATATATATACAAGTTTCTGGACTAATGTTAAAGAATTGTCTCTTTCTTTTGTATTCATGAATAGATTTCAGTCTGAAATGTCGAGTATCAAATAAGCCTTACGATATTTTTGGATGTTGGTATGTATATATAAAAGATAAAGTAGCATTGTAAAAAATTCTAATACGGATTGTAGTTTTTGGTTCATTATTTTAATTTTATGTAGTATGTATAATATGTGTATATATATTGTACATGATGATACACAATATAAATATTACATGTTAGATATAATAATAATAACTGCTACATATGCACTGTTTAATTACTGTTCTTTGGTATTTATTTCTTTTCTTTTTGTATCAGGTACTCTGACCAGTTTCTATTATCAGGAGATTTACAATGGCTTGGTCATGCTTTTGTTTCAAGATCAACTATTTGGTTAAATAGAGCTTCACAAATGGTTGAAAGTGAACATACTGCAGTTATCAATAGAATGTATAAATTTTATAATCCAAGAGCATCAAGTGTCCGATCAATTATGGTCGCTAATTGTATTAAAGAACCTGATACCCAAAATAACAATAGTAATGGCCAATCTAAAGTGAAACAAAATAAACAAGAAGAACTGGAAGAAGCAGAAGAAATGATTGTCATAAATAATGATTCAGGAGAAAATGGCGGTTCTAATGTGACTGAGATGGATGATAAAGCTACTACTGCTTCAAAATCCAAAACTTTGTTTGATAACTTTACTTGTGATAATAATAATGATAGTAAGAAAAAATTAGAAAATACTACCCTTCTTAATAATGACAATGATGATGATGAGGAATCATTTGTTGAAAATAATTTAATGGATAATAATAATACATGTGGTGCAGAATCAGACAATATGGACCAAAATGAACAACCTTCTTCTTCTTCTTGTACTACTACTAACACTTACTCAGAATCACCAAATTTATCCTTTGAAAGTTCAAATGATGAAATTATCGATCAACGGGAGAAATATTTGATATTTACCTGTGGTAATTTAACATATACCCCTCATTGTCTGGGATTTGTAAAAATCAAACCAGGTAACGCATAATGTTACTAAAGTATAATAATATATACTAAATATTAAATATATAATATATTATGTAAGCATTTTATGTATTAATATATTATATGTATATAGTAATTAATTACTTTAATTTTTATTCTGAGTAAAACTTTTCTGCTATATTTTTAACAATAAATCGGGATTGTTTACAGTTCATTTTCAAGGTGCGGTACATCAAGGGCTTAGCATTGAAGAAAGAAGAGCAGTACTTCGTAGAAGAAGGTTAGAAGAAGAGTCTGGACTGGTAGAAGAGCTTGACTATACGAATTATCCTCGGGTTGCTCATCTTTTTGACAAAATTGATGTCGTTATTGATCTTGAAGGTCACATAATTGGTATGGCTATTTCTCCCGACCATCGCTATTTATATGTCAACTCTCGTCCCTGGCCAAAAGGATATGATATTCTTGATCCTTTGAATCCACCCCCGATTGCCCAAGAGATTGATATCCACGTGGTTGACATGACTACTTTGAAAAAGGTGTTTTATAATAATTATTAATGTTCATTTAACTTAAAAATGTTATTGAGAATTTTATGATAAAAATTACATCATGTGCACTTTTGTAGTATATTATCTATTATCTCTACTCCATTTAATCTTCTATAGACCTGATTAAATATAAAATATATTTTAAACCAATTTTTACTTTTTAAAATACTGCAGATTGGTATGACTCACACAAGTCATCGAGCGTTCACTCCAAATGAAGAATGCTTTTTTATCTTTCTGGATGTTGGTCATTTTTATTTGGCCAGTGGCTCTGAAGACAAGTAAAATTTTACAAATTTTTTTCATACAATTAAGTCATGGGTATCCTTCACCACATGGTCATCAAAATATTTTTATTTTTTTTTTGTTTACATTTTGTATATATAGGTATGCATATACATGGGAAAGACATTATAATGTTCCTCTGGCCAAGTTACCTCATACCGACGTTGTCAATTCTGTTGCTTTCAACCCCAAAAATGATGAGACTTTGATTTCTGTTTCTGACGACAATTCAGTAAAAATATTAAATATTAAATTAGTAATAATTAAAAAATATTATTACTATTGTCGATTAACGAAATTAAAAAGCACAAGGACGTATACGACGTCGAAAAACAGTCGTATGTTGAATGTTGAAAGCTGTAAATAAGTTTTGCTTCCAAATGTACATCTCTACACTGAAACTGCCAGTATTTACTTATATAAATAATTATAGCAAAATCTATATTAGGCATTTCAAATTTCAAATGCCTAATATGTATATAAATGTCTTTTATGTATAATAATATGCTACATATTATATTTTGTTTTTATAAAATGCAGGTTAAAATCTGGAGATCTCGAGCCCAGTGTCGAAAATTGAATATTTCTAAATGTAAGTCTGGTACGACCCTTTATCACAATCACAAATCACATTCACCCATCAAATTATAATATCTTTTTCTTCAGTTTAATATATAATATTATGTACATATTATACGTTTAAGAATTGGACATTATCATTGTTATTATATTATTATTATATAAATGTACTCGTATACGGATAAAAAATATTTGTAATACATTTGAATTTCGATATCATGTGCTACTAATTATTACAGAATTTCTTATGATGATATATTATACATATAACACAGTAAAACTATCTGGATTTTACATAAACCATATTTGTGTAAGTTACATATATACGAAAAGAGTGGAATCTCGAGATAGTCTAATAAACTTGTCATTTTATTTTTTGCAATATTATTTGTTGATAAAATTTACAGTGTACATATTATACATACAGCATTTTAATGTGTGGACTTTATTAACTTTTTTCTCGCAATACCTATGTATAAGCATATATTATTATAGATTTTTATAATCTGTACGTCATTCTAAATCCGTATTTTAGATAACAATATTATATAAAAATATCTCTTAAAGTTTAGAGCGAGATCTAACGCAAACAATAATAGTAATGTCACATGATGCTTATTGTATTGGTATTATTGTATATTAATTAATAACCAGTAATCAGTAATCAAAGGTGTAACGCTCAATGTATATTACCTTATTATATTTATTATTTGTACAAAACTGAAACAAAATAAAGATCGAATGGATTACTTATAAAATATCGATCATTTTATCAATTTATTCCTCAGCATTTTTTTTTAGCAGTGTTGAGACAGGAGGATTGAAGAGAGAGTCTCTCTCTTCAATCCACCTGTCTCAACATTAACAACGAGAGATTTTTCTGCATACTGAACCCATACATGCATTTTTCACAAAGACATAGGCAAACTTGTTTTCAAATCTCCACGAGTAAAATATATTTTGTAAAATGTTGAGGAAAAAACACTAATAATTAATTAAGATTGAGGTGTCGAGTGAAAGCAACGTAAATTATATTAGTACTGGTGAATTTGATCGTCGGTGTTCACTGTTCATGAAACTTTTTGTGATGTGAATGTGAATTGTTTGTTCTTCAAATTTGGATAACAATACATAATCGTTTTACACACAGGTAGCACTCTATATCTACTCTATCATTTTTAATAGTCCTTGTTTACATAACATTTTCAATAACACATATGTCTCGTGCCATAAACACCATAATATTAAAGCACAAGTTTGTATAGTATTTTAAAATTTTAGTTGTTGTTTTGTTGATTTACATTTCGTATAGTTATGGACTATGGACTTACATAAAATACATATGTTTTCCCACAATTCACGCGTTTAACAGCCATACGCAGAAGCTAAAAAAGACGACGACTTTCTCTCTCGGAAAACCGAGAAAGTTAAAAAAGACTTGGAGGCTCTATATAAAGTACAGGAAGTCTCTCTTCTTGTAGGAACATTTATTTTCTTTGCTCATTCCAAATACGAGAGTCTCTCGTTGCACACTGTCTCTACCAGCAGCTGAAATTAAATATTTATGTGTTACTTCGTTTAAAAAAGTTTCACGAGTTCTTCATCATATTATTTTGAAAGGCCTATATCTTTTGAGTTGTTTTTCACCACCTTCGTCTTCAACTTGAAGACTACCTTTGATTACAGTTATTGTGATACAAGTTTGGCCACAAGAAACATTAAGTATAAGTAAACATAATAAAAGGTTAAATACAAAAGACAGATTCTGTAATTTCTTCTAATAATGATGTCAACAATATAGCTTACGGATGAGAACAAAGTTATTATTAGCAAAAAAAAACAATGACTTGACATCTAGACAACGAATTTTGGCTATATAGTGTCACATAAAAGCGTGTGTATATGTATATGTGTGTGTATGTGTAGTGATTGAAGATTTTAAACTAAAAAATAAAAAAAGTGATAAATAAAAGTGAATGAAAAAATATACAGTGATTATATTATTAATGAGCTAATATAATATTATAATATACATACATATATTGTCACTGGAAATTCTCATTGTCTATATTACAATACGAATTGGGAAGACATAACAAATATAACTTCTTTCCTCATGGCAGAATCAGTTATTGAGTCTGTACCAAAAATTAATAAGACTAACTCAACTACCAGTAAAGTCAAGAATCAAGATAATAATAGTCAAGATGAATCAAATGATGTTCCTACAAATCTGGATTACGTCGATGATAAATTATATTTAGGTACGTACTTTATTTGCATACTGATTTATTTGTCTTGCATATTATTTTGTTGAAAGATTCTATAATAATATTATAGCAGTGTGTTGATGACATAAAGATGAGATAATGAATCTTAAGCATGCATACATGCGTGTATACGTAACCGTATAGTAGAGTCTTCATCTGTTGGTTAAATAAACATGTATATAATATATGTTGTTTGAATGAATAAGTATTCTAGATAGTTTAGGTCCATAATCATATTAGATAGTGTTAGGGCTCATGATGCTACTTAGGTATGTACATATTATATACTATTATCGTATGTTCATTCCTTCATTCATCCCTTTTATTGAATTAAGCATTTCTTGTAAGAGAGGAAAACTTTCTTGTTGTTTGGCGAGACGACTTGGATTTTAACGATCTGAAAGTTTTTGAATAGAAAACTTTCTTCCTTTCTTTGTAGTATTAATGTATTATGTGGACTGTCACATTAAAACTTATGCTATACTATACGGCTAAAACTCAAACAGAGAAAGAAAGACAAGGAATCAGATATGTATAGAAACCGTATCCAACCAAGAAGATTTGTCAGAATTATTCCTTCTTCTTCATTTATGAACATGTACATTGTACTTGTGCATAATATATTATACATACACACGTTATACCCGCTAATTAAAATTTCTATGTACTGTGAACTGTGATACTCATAATAAAGAACGTTTAGCTGTCAAGTTATATTATTATAATAATACCATTGTAGAAGGCGTCGTATGTTGTGTAGTTCTATTACATTTGTAATTTTGGTTTAATGGAGAACGTAAAATATTGAATCAAAAAAATTAACACAGTGGTATAGCGTCATATATTATTATTAATTAAGTAAAGATTTTTTTTTTGTTGAAATTTATATCACAGGAAATTTGGCTGCTGCTTGTGACATACCTGTTTTAGAAAAATATCAAATCAATTACATTTTGACTATTGATTCATGCCCACTACCAGCAAAAATTACACATCTTCCTTTTGTTCAAACAAAATTCATTCAACTATGTGATATGGCCCGAGAAGACATTCTTTCATATTTTGGAGAAGCCTGTGAATTCATTCAAGGTGCTGTTGATAATAATGAAACTGGAAACATACTTGTTCATTGTTATTTTGGTGTTTCACGATCTGCGACGATTGTTCTTGTAAGTTTTGTATATTATCACAATATTATCATACTACTAAAGTCAACATTTTTCAAGACATTTTTTTGGTATAATATTATATACTTACATACACAAAGCTTTGTGTATGTGTGTACATTTTATGTTTTATATTCCCAAAACCAAAATGTTTCATATAAAATGTACAGGAAATTTTTGGTTTGGGGAGGTAAGCGACGATTTGCTGTTTACAGTGCAAAGTGCGATGTGTGAGATTTAAAAATATTCATTATTTTATAGATTGAAAATTTATTTATTTCAGGCATATTTGATGAAAAAGTATCAAATTTCATTGGAGGATGCTCAAGAAAGGTAACAACACGATTTTACTGTATACTTTGTTTGTAGCCGGTAGTAGAGGATGTATTATTATTATGTATGTTTTTGTACCTCTTGAACCTATTCAATACACACTGGTGAAAGTTTTTACATAGTTGTAAAAGCCAGTGATTTCAACATTGATTTACTGTTACTGACTTTACTTTCTACAACAAAAAGTGATTTCTTTCAGAAAAGATGTTCTTTTCTTATTCTTAAATATTTAATCAATAAATTGAACGTGATTGTAAAAATCGAGTACTTGAAATAATGTATCCGGAAATGCATGCATGTATATGTATACATATTTTTTTCTGTGTGTACATAGAATAAGTAATTCTAGCATGGTCATCAGTTTAAGTTTTTCCTTTGTGTGTCCTATTGTAGCTCTTTCTATTCTTTTTACAAGTATCACTTCATTGACTTTTGAAGTACAAGTTGCTCCACTATCTCCTTCTATGTATATATATATTACCTGTTGTCCAACCTTACATGTATGTATAAATTATTGATAAGCATGATAGCTTAAATAATAAATCGGGCCTTGTAACAAAGACTGTTCAGATGCAACAAGTAGTGTGAACTAACGATTCGAGTATAAAGGTTTATTAGTTTATCCATAAGTATAGGAAATTACTTGTGCACTTATGCATGCTACAATATTCGATACATGGTATATTATGCTTTATTGTGTGAATGGATATTGATATCTCTTTATCTCTTCCGTTGTCTCTTTCTAATAGACTAAAAGCAAAACGTCGCGCCATAGGTCCCAATTATGGGTTTCTTTCACAACTTAAACTTTACGAAAAAATGACTTACACTATTGACAAAAATAATCCTTTTTACAAGCGATTTCGACTTCACGTAGCAGCAGATAAAGTAAAATCCGCAAAAGTATTGGAGAACAAATTTTTAAGAAAAGATCCTGCTCTTAATTCAGTGCGGCCAGAACCAGTAGTCTATCGATGTAAAAAGTGTAGAAGAATCTTGGCATCTGCCAGTAATTTATTGACTCATCAGTAAGTATTGCGTCCTTTATTTTATTTTAATTAATCAGTAGTAGTAGTATCATCAGTTGAAACCTAATTTTTGTATGGATAGAAAGAAATCATGTAATGAATATGGCGGTATATATGTATTTGTATTTTGTATTGCGTAAACATACATAATATGTATGTATTATATATATTATGTATATATATACATTGTAATGTGTCTTAAAATTTTAAAATGTATTATGTACAAATTACTTTAAGAAACCTCGTTCTTTCACTTTTCAGTGAGTCAAAGTCACCAGTGTGGTTTGATTTTGCTGAGAGCGATTCACCAATATGTACACAAATGTTCTTTTTTGAACCCATGTCATGGATGACTCAAGTTGCTCAAGGCCAACTTCAGGGCAAACTTCACTGTCCGACTGAAAATTGCAAGTCGAAACTCGGTTCTTTCAGCTGGGTTATGGGTATCGTCTGTCCATGCTCAGCCAAAGGTACACTTTTTGTCTTTGTTATTACTTATAGCTTTTATAAATTCACCAAAATTGCTGTTGTGGTCTTTATAGGAAATCCATAGTAGGTATAATATTATGCTTTACAAAAACTTACATCTTTCTATGTATCTTTGCAGTATGTCCTGCTTTCTATTTGGTACCCTCCAAGGTGGATAGAAGTTCTTTCGTGAAAAACGTACAAATAACTATTTAATTTACATTAATTTTTTATATCATTGTTATTAGTATTTGAAGTACTACTAATTAATTTTATGCAACGTTAAATGACATAATGAATGGTATGAAACGTATTAATTACTATAGAGTATATATTATATGTATATACATTCATAAATATATCTGTAAATCGTCTTGTAATAAAAGGATTATAAAAATTACTTCATTTTAAAATTCAAGCAACAGTAAACAAATGCATAGAACATAGAACATAGGTCTGTTTTGTGATAAATGTATATGTAATGTAATGTACAAATGTTTGAAGGACTATATGGAACAATAAGTTTTTTTCATAGGATGTAGAATCTTAGACAAATAAGACATCGAAAAAGTTGTCTATACAGACTATAAAGAAAATTATAGCATAAAACTCCAGTACTCATGTTATCTTTTATGCTTTCTGTAAAAAAGAACAATTGTAACAGTTGTTTATATTTAATTTCAATTTTCCTAGTTGTTATACTCCATAACACTATTATATTATTGCAGAGGTGGAAAATTTTAGGAAAATCAAGTTTGGTATGATTAGTTGTTTGTTCAAAACATAACAAATATGAAAAT
>JAQGBH010008065.1:0-10202 GCA_034698265.1 Sminthurinus aureus | reverse complement strand
GTTTTACGATGGTCTATGGTCGTTGCTTTATGACCAATGGTCGGCGACCATTTCGACCATTTTTCGACCACCACGACAATTCACCAGCCACTTCGACCACTTTCCGACCACTTCGACCGTTTTTCCGACCACTATGACCACTTTTCCGACCATTTCGACCACTTTCCATCCACTACGGCCACTTTTCCGACCACCGACCACCAGAATCTCTCGGGATTGTTAAGCTTAGCCAGCTAGTGGAGCCATAATAGAATTATCTGTGTAATTTGCTCAAATCTCACATCTCAAATCTCAAGTGGAAGGCTGAAAGGTTGAATGTTGAACGTAGGTAAAGGGATGGTGACATAATGACTCTTGAGAGTCTTGCACGATACTCAAATGAACTGTTTCAAGATGTGCATGTTGTTTTTGTAGCTTGTAGCTTGTAGATTCAGAGGAGGAGTAGGATTCTTTTTTTCATGTATGCTAAATGTTTATGTTTCTAGTTTCTAGTTTCTAGTCAATGTAACACGTGTAAATGGTAAATGCTAAATGATTGTATGTACCATGTAATTTCTGGATTTTTGAACGCACTCTTGCTCTCACTTGAAAGAGAATTTAGGACGGAGGAATGAAAATGGAATGAGTAGGGTGAATTTTGAACGTGTCGAGTCCGGAGTGTTGAATGTTGAATGAGTAATTTTGTGAGACTTAGAATATGGAATGTGGAATATGGAACTGTGTGAATCAATGTTGTTGCAGACAGAACTGACAGCACTTTCCTCCTATGAAGATGACGGTGTATTAGAGATTATAGTGATATTTTAAGCTAAAACACTTTTTGCAATCAACTTTGGGACGTGGATCCGTCAAATTCAATATGTTTTCATTTTTCCGTCTTTTTTACGCGTATTGTAAAAAATATTGTTGCTTTGAGCTTCGATGCTCGATACATATTTTTTTGGAACATCTCCTCTCAAGTTTACAAGCTAATATCCGTATTTTGCTCGCTGCTCATAGTATTTCTTCCATATTCCCTCCATAGAGGTCTAAAAAGTACCTTCTTTTTAAAAAGAAGCAGTAGAAATGCATTGTCATATTGTGTATTATGTGAAAATGAGTTTTTAGTTTTTAACAAAAGTAAAACTCATTGTGATTTTTATCAGGGTCTTTTGTCTTTTTCTCATTCCATTTCCATTATTCCAAATTTGTTGACAGTTTTCTTGCGCTTAATTTATACCAGTTGTCCCCTGCGTGTACACTGAAGACACAGAAGAGAATGGAGAATGAAGAATAGGGAATGGAAAACAGAGAATAGAGAATAACAATGCAAGTATGTAATGGAGAAATGCTGGTAGAAGCTCTAGAAACTAGAAACTCGCAGCTACAGTGTATTGTGTACTGTTTTGTTTGTGTGCAAACTTTTAAGCGAAAGTAGAAAGTAGGTGACTAACTTTGAGGTGATTCTTTTAAAGTTGATTAGAATTGAAAAGTTTGGTCTCAAAAGGGCCGTACAAATTTAAGATGATAAAATTACTGGATTTTCCACTACTTTGCTCCATTTTATGCAAAGTAGTTTTCAAAAGATTTGACATGCATTCCACATTCTAAATTCAACATTCTAAACTCAACATTCTAGATTCTACATTCTAGATTCTACATTCTACATTCTACACATTGAACCAGATTATGAGGATTTGTGTATGTAGAAAACTCATCCTAAAATGCACCCCGAATGTGCATGAAAATATAGAATGGATATTTAATGGTGTTAAGTGTTAATTAATCACTTTTCTTATCAGTTATCAACCTTTGTATACACTATTCGTATTCGTATACACTACGGTCCACACTCTACGGTGTTTTATACTTGGGAAATTGAATAGGAAATACCCTCCTGCTTATTTCTTAATAGAAAAAATACAAAGAGAAAACTTGTGTATACAAATAATGTTTTTACTGTTGTAGTTTGTAGTTAAAAATGTCATTTAAACCTTAAAACAAATGATTTTATTCAACTATTTATCGTTGGTCTTTTGAATTTTGAATTTTCATTAATCGGATCTGAAATCGGAGCTATTTACTGGTTATTAAAATGAAATGTAGGATCAGTAGTATTTTCCCCGTGTATTGGACAAAAAAAGTATTACAGCTGGTGTAGAAAGTAGAGTAGTGGGGAAATATAGAAAACAAAATATACTCTATAATTATATCCAGTGTAGACTGTAGACTACAGGGATTTACTAGTTACAAGTTGGGTTAAAAGTAGAGACAGAAACTACTCCCGTCATGGATTTATATTTGTCATTTGACAGACTTTGGTATTCGAGGTTGGAGTGTACTTGAATGTCTAGAACAGATGATGAGGACGAATCTCGATTCTAGATTCTAGATTGCACGACAAGTATCAGGTTTAAAGGACTGAGTGAGTGAGTGAGTGAGTGAGTGAGTAAATAATCCGTTAGCCATTCAAATGATGCAAGGTTTTAATCGTAAAAGACATGAAGGGATTCAGAGTGAAAGCAGAGAGAGAAAGTTGAAGACTTGTATAATTCTAGTTTCTACAAATGACAAAACACAATTCCTGGTCTCAACAAAGTTCCAGTTTCCAGTTTCCAGTTTCTGGCCAACCTAAATAACAATACACTTGATTGTGAGTTGAGGGCTTAATAACGCGATGTGTGTGTGTGTGAAGGATGGAGATGGAAGATGACAACCTTATATACTTTATACTGTTGAGTGTTCAGTGTACACTGTAGACTGTAAACTGTACAGTGTACACATAGGGAGAGGAGGAGGAGGGTTCAAAGAACACAAATTTAAATGATTGAACAAATAAAGGTATATAATGTGTACAGTGTAGAGTGTACATTGACATTACTGGATCGATTCTCCCCTCGATTCAATCCTCTAGTTTCTACATTATAGTTTCTAGTTGTTTGATGTGTCTAGTGTCTACTCGTTAAGATACTCGGGCATGATGGTGAACCGATGATTTTGGTATTTCTCTCTTCTCCTTTCTCCTTCTGCTCTCATTCCCTTGCTCTACTCGCTCTTCACGTTCTACAGTTGATAGTCCATGATTCCAACGTTTCCTTTTCGCCGTGCCGTGTTGGAAAACTCTGGGTAAATTTATTGACGTCAGTATAGTTTCAGCATCAGTTTCCATGTGTAAATGGGAAATGGATATGTGTCTGCTGTGTACATTCTACATGTATTTGTGCGGTATACAATATACAATATAGTCGAATGCATTCGCTCTTTTCTTGTATAATAGAACCTATATAAGGATTTCTATGAACGTATTAAATGATACATTATTATTCGGTTCTACGTTCTACTCTCTACTTTCTACTCTATATAATTCCTACAGTCTCCAGTCTTCAGTCCACTACTAACTACAAACATTCTGTTTCTACCACCTCTCTCTCTCTCTCTCTCTCTCTCTCTCTCTCTCTCTCTCTGTTGTGCAATAGATTTAAACCGGGAGCTCCAATTTTATAAATGAAAGAATGCCATGAAATAAACTCTGGTCTGTTTTGTTACTGATGTTGAACTTGATGCTGCTGTTGTTGTTGATGATGATGATGATGATTTTCTTTGCCTCACAAGTCTCGCACTATTTTCAGTTTTCTGTTGTACACACATGTATATGTGTTATAAATTGTTTCTAAATAAACCTGTACATTCAATATTCAATAATCTGTCGGTCTACGGTTAACCATCTATATATAAAATGGAAATGGCAAATACAGCAGATGTAAACTCCAAACTTTGAGCTTTGAGATATGGCAGGGTGAATGTATCGATCTGAAAATCGGCTAGAAAAAACTATCAGCTCTAGAATGTTGATTCTAGATTTTACATAATATGCAGAAATATTGGACGTTTTCCTCTTTTGAATTTATTTCTAGTTCAAAATTTGAATCGACTCTTGAATGTCGAATATCGAATGAGAATGAACCTCATCTCATGGTGGTAAATTTAGAGATACTCCTTTTTATGGAAAATATGCATTCAAATTGCAAAATATATTTATACATCATGGAGTTTGGAGTTTTATGATGTACAAATAAGAAATAAGTGTTTGCTACAAAAAAAAATACAGATCTCTATTTATTTTTCCATAAGCATTCCTGTCACTTGTACACAGTTGGTATCATAAAGAATATTTTTTATCCTCTTCCGTCTCTCTTGTTAATATTTGGGGAATTGATGTGGAAATTTGAACGGGAGGAAATAAGAATAGGAAAGAATCATGTGTAGATATCAGTTATATGTACAATGTACAATGTACAAGCATGAATATATTATGTTCTGAACTTCATCGCTCCGTAGTAGTCTGCTTCTCTACGTTGAATTTTTCGGGGAAACTCAGTGATATGAAGGTTATGGTAATAGAAGACTGAAGGTGGAATAATAATATTTCGAGCGAGCACAACACAAGCTTCACCATTCTCCATTCTCCTTTCTCAACTGTATGACTCTTGCTAGAGACTTGCGAGGGAAAATAAGACGTACACCGTACACGTAAAGCACAGAGCACAGGTATATCTGTATTGCATATGGAAAAGATTCACCCGTCCGTGTCCATTTTTTATTTTTGATACAAAGGTTTTCTCCATGATTCAAAAACGGGTGAATATTTTTCAAAAAAACATGTGACCTCTAACGCTCTAACATTTATCAAAATTTCTTGATATAATATAAAATGACCTAAAACTGGGGATATTTAACACAGGCTAACTTTTAACTTTGATGACCCATTTGCACTGCTACATTTTGGCCAGCTTTATATTTACAACAAATAATCATTGAATGGAATTTATGGAAAAAAATTCTTTGATTTTTTTGAATTGACAAGTGAGAATTGTCTTGAACTCAGCCTCTCTCAGCCTCTCAACTCTCAAGTATTGCACAATCAAAAACCCGTGGGGGTTTTGGGCTCATGCAAATATCACACTGAATCTCACATTTACGGGCAGGTGGAACTTTCAATGTATCGTATCAAGAAATTCATTGTAAAGTGTACAGTGTACAGTGTACAGTGCATTCATATTACATATTGAACGTTATATGCTATACTTCGTGAATATAAAATGAAAGGTTTGGCTGGATTGTTTGGTATGGGTTGAGCATTGAGTATTGAGTATTGAGTATTGAGCATTGAGCATTTTGAGTTTTGAGTGAACTAGAAGCTAAGGTGATAGGTTGTGTGAAAATTTGGATTTGGGTTTGGAAAATTCAATGTGGTGTGTACTAGTATATTTGGAGGATTCGTGGTGTGGTATCGGAGAAGTGGAGTAGCAAGTAGGAGACGGGCATGCTAATGTAATGCTATAATGTATGTGGATTTTGCATGTATTTCACCCGTAAATCTTCTCACGCTAAGGGTTTTGACGCAATTGACGCAATAGGAAAAAGGAGAAAGAGAGGCCCAACGGAGGGGTGAGTGTAGACTGTAGACTGTAGACTGTACACAAATATCTATGTATCTATGTATGCTTTAGAGGAAAAGTGAAAAGAAATCAATCACTGACACGAGCGATTTGGTCCTGGTTGTTATCATCTTCGGTTCGTAGAACTCGACAACGGTGATGAAATCTGAAAATCTGAAAATCCTCAAAATGTTTGTCTGCGTTTATGAAATAAATACATAGGATGTGGGCATGTGTACTATGTCTGTGTACTATGGAGAAGCTATGTGAACTTGTTAGCTTTGTGAGCCGGTATTAGTCGGAGAGAGAGAACGAGCGAGAGACAGACAGAATCACAGTTGACAGTTGCAGATACCAACTTGAGGAATAAATTTAATGTTACAAATTTCAGCATTCCTACTTCCTACACATAAAATGTAAAATCACGGCTGGTGAAAAATGTAAAATTTCCACTTGAAGGTTAAAATTGAAAATCAAAAATTGTCATCAAATTAAAAGCGAGGCTGGATTTTTTTGTTAGTCAAAGTAAAGAGAGAGCGCCTTACGAATTAAAAATGAATAATAAGAGTACTGTAAGGTTTATTTTAATATTATGGAATTTCTACACATACCACTGACTACCGACTACTGACTGTGATACTGTGTATTTAAATTAAAAATCAAAATTCAAAACAAAATTATCCTTTGTCATGTGTATTCATCTAATAAATTGTTGTTTTTTTCTTTATTTTTTCACAGTTTGACGAATCAAGTTGTCGCACTGAAAGAGATTCGACTACAGGAGGAGGAAGGAACACCGTTCACAGCGATTCGTGAAGCCTCTCTACTCAAAGATTTGAAACACTCCAACATCGTGATACTCCACGACATTGTACATACTCGACACACCCTTACCTTCGTTTTTGAATATCTAGTAAGTTTCCTTGTTTGTTTATCATTTCTTGTCTTCCTTTCATTTTTTCCCCTTCACACTTCCCCCTTCAAACTGTTGAAAAGGTTGAGAGTTTTGAGCATTTTAGTATTTGAGTTGAAAGAGGTGTGTGTAGAGTGTAGAGTGTGGAGTGTGGAGGAGATACAAGGAGTTTTTTTATTATGTTACTATTGAATTGAGTTTTGACTGATACTTGTAAGATGAAAGTATTTATGCATTGCATTATTCAACTACAAACTACAAATTTGCTCGTCTGAATTCTGAATGAAAGACCGACTGAAAGTTGAAAGCAAGAAGCAAAAAAGACTGTAGAATGTAGACAACTTGCCGTATAACATTTTAAATACAAAAGAAACCCGCATGGAAGAAACAGGCAAGATGAAATGTTAAAAAGTATTCAACATCAAGTTAATACATGAGTATAATATAAAGGGTGTAAAAAAAGAGAAACTTGACACACTCGACGGAAAAAATCACGCTATTCTTTCTTTGATCCTAAAATTCAATACAAAAATTTTCACTTGTGTGGAGAAAGTAAAATGTGGTAGAAAAAAGGAGTCACGGCTTTTCTTCGTTTACTTGGATTTTAAACTATATTGAGTAGCATTCTTTTTTCTATAATCTATTTTTATGACAAGTGATAAATATGATAAACAAGATGATATTATTATTATTATTTATAATGCGCAATGTATTTCAGAGCCATCAAAAAGGAAACGGATAATATAAAAAATGAATGGACATTTCTGTTGAAATTTAAAATATTTCCACGCCCACTGTTGTGATTTGTGATATTTAAACTACTGTTATTTGTTGTTATTTATTGTAGAATGGAGATCTCAGCCAGTATTTAGAGAGGCACCCAGGCGGTCTACATCCTCGTAATGTGAAATTATTCCTTTTCCAGTTACTTCGTGGCCTGGCCTTTTGCCATCGTCGACGGATTCTACATCGTGATGTGGTACGACTTGGACTAAGACTCATCTTTCGTTTACTCTATATTCTATATTCTATATACCATAATATGTTTTCAATTTTCAATACATGTATGATATTTCAAAATCGATTCTTATATATACATATATATACATGCACAGTTCCTATCCTTATAATATAAAAGAAAAAGTATAACGTTTTGGATGTTGTGCTTCATGATCAAAGTATCATAAAAAGAGGAGGTGTGGATGAAAGTTTTTCTATAATGTTTGTTTGTTCTCTCACTTGTACTTTTTTTTGTATAGAAACCTCAAAACCTTCTTATAAGTCAAATAGGAGAGCTCAAATTGGCCGACTTTGGTGAGTCGAGTGTTTTCAAGAGCCCTTTTCTTTATTCTTTACTATCTGCATCATGTCAAAAGCAACCAACTTCTTTGTCCATACGTTTCCCATAACCCATAAGAGCCACTTGGGCTCAAGTCTTTAAATGAATGAATGGCTTCTCTGGACTCTGAACTCTGGATTCTGGACTCTTTTTCCCGATGATAATGACTATCTCTGTCGTTTTTTTTTCTATTTTCTGTAGAAACTAGAAACTAGTGTCGGTACACTATGGAATTGTATGGACAAAAAAGTATTGCTCAGTCAGTTGCAGCAGTCATTTTTGTTCCAGTGTTCCAGAGTTTTTTATTTGCTCATATTTTACTTTCAATGTTCAATGTGTTGGTCGTTGGTTGCTAAACGCTTATGACTCATGACTTATGACGTGTGTGTTGTTATATTAAGTATGTTTCTAACTGGTTTTTATTTTATTTTTTTTGTAAATAATAGGTCTAGCCCGAGCAAAGAGTGTTCCTAGCCACACATATTCCCACGAGGTTGTCACCTTATGGTACCGCCCACCCGACGTTCTTCTCGGTTCAACTGACTATGGAACTTCGCTGGATACGTGGGGAGTTGGTTGTATATTTATAGAAATGCTCACAGGTACAAAACAAAATGATTGAAAAATGGAATTTTAAATAACGTTTGAAAATTATTACACAGATTATCAATTATTATAGATTTCATCATCAAACAATTATTATTAATAATAATACCTTGTTTTGCATAATAGGCACTCCTGTTTTCCCTGGTGTACGCGACGTGTCGGATCAACTCGATAAAATATTTAGGTAAATTAAGTCAAGTTTTTAACATGATTTCATGACATTGACTTGCTGGAAAGTTATAAGAAATAATGATTGTATATAAGTTCTTAATTTTCAAAGTACGTTTAAAATCAAACATGTTTTTGATAATTTCTGTAGGATACTTGGAACCCCCACCGAAAAAACGTGGTCGGGCGTAACGCAATTAGTAAACTACAATGGCACCAACATCAGGACTTTATTGTAAATACACTCCTTCACTTTCTACTTTCCTCTAGTTTACGTTTTAAATTACGCGTTCATTGTATTTTGCATCCAAGTGCTCTATTTTGTTGTATTTAAACCTAGAATTTTATGGAAGAATTCATGTATTTTCATTTCCATTCTCATTTTTGTCTTACAGTAAACCGCAGAAATTAGGACTCGCATTCCCACGGTTGTACGATGTCGCTTACGCTGAAAATGTGGCCTCCGCCTTCCTTCAGGTACTTTTTTAAACCATTAATTACACCTTAACATATAAATTAAATTCTAGCTCTAAAGTTTAAAGTCGTTTATCAATTTTAATTTTTTTATATTTTAGTTAATAAGTTTCAGCATATTAGTGATTAGTGATTAGTATAGTTTGTATTACAACTTGTTTTTGAAATGAATTACAATGATTGTTATTGATTTTGGAACATGTAATATATATATTCTTGTTTTGGTTTTCAGTTAAACCCGGATAAAAGACTGGAAGCTGATGAAGCTTTACACCACAAATACTTTTCTGATCTCCCTCCGAAAATTTATGAATTACCTAATGGTAAGAAAACATGTGTCTATTGTCTATTTGTGTATTGTATCTACCTTCTACATCCAAGTTGTATACATGACTGCTTTAAAGGGCAAAAAAAACTATTAAGGATAAGTGTATGTGATGTGCTTCGTGCTTGAGTATTGAGAATTGAGAATACACAATACACATATACATCGATCATTGTCACAACTTCTTATTCTATTATGAAACTAAGCCATCTTCAATCACGAGCACTCCCATTAGTGGATCCTTAGAAAAGGGAAAGAAAAACAAAATAAAATAATCGCGTGATCCTGATCCAACATGTCCTCTATATGTACTTGCGCATAATTCTTTTTTTACAAGCACACATCTTAGTTTTGCTATTGCCATGTAATGATAAAATATCTAATCGACTATCATTGTTGTTTCTTGTTTGTGTTTTTTTAGAAGCGAGTATATATACAGTGGACGGTATAAAACTCTACCGAGAAGAGGAGAATCGGCGAAGTCTTCCTAAAACAGGAAGTTACGATTTTCGTAGAAAGGTTTAACTCGGAAACTCACATATACACACATACACATATAACGTAACGTATATACATGTTATATACACACATGCACAATGTACACACAAAGGAACATCTTCATATAATTTCAACTTTCAACCTACAACCTACGTGCAGACTACAGACTGTACTGTACTGTTCCTGTTATTAATGCACCGTCGTTTTACTTTCTACTTATTCTACTACAACCTAAAACCTTCAACCACAAATTTCCAATGGTTTAAGTACACAAAATACACAATGTATAACGTGTACAAAGAGAGGAAGAAAAAGAAGAATCAATATGAAGATGGAAAAGAGGGGGGAAAAGAAGAAAACAAAATCTTATTTTCTTCGTCATCGTTAAGGCCATTCACATTCTGCTTGAAGCAGGAATCTGATTTTCTTGAACGCGCGGAAAATTTCAAACTGGTCTGGGTG
>JAQGBH010008064.1:0-10204 GCA_034698265.1 Sminthurinus aureus | reverse complement strand
TGTTTTGCATTTTTCCCGTTTTTTCCAATTCTCCCATTTTTCACAGTAAAACTCTAGTGGTAAAAACCAATTTTTCCAATTTTTCACATCACAGTTTCTCCCGTTGGGCGAACCCTGAGGTCAAGCAACATCCAATGTTCCAATGTTCCAATGTTCCAATGTTTGACATGACATAGATATTTCCCAAAGGAAATGCTGGGAATTTAATGTGTAATGAATGCATAACGCATAAGCTATAGCCTACAGATGAACGGATAAAAATAAGATGGATAATGGAGCATTGAAATTACATTGATATTTTAATGAGTTTTCTTCATGTATTTTGTACACCACCATAAATTTCTACATTCTACAGGAATTTATTGTCCTCTCTCTTATTTATTTGTGCGAGTGTTCAAGATGTATCGGTGTAGAATGTACCATAGAATGTAGAGTGTAGAGTACAGGAAAAGGCGCATTGGAAGGAGAACATACACTTATCTCATATCGTAATGTTGTTATGGCAATTTTATAGCTAGTCGTTCCCATACTTTGATTTTTGAAACTCGGCCAGACATTTAAAGTACACGATACAGAATACAGAATCAAGCGCCTTCTTCTTTGGATTTTCTAAACTCTAGACTCTAGGATCCTAGTGATTTGTTGTCATGCTTGTTGTATCATGAATATTGATATTGAATTTCACTGTGATGGGTGATAGAGACTTGCATAAATGTGAAATCGAATCTTGTCTTTATTTAGTCTAGCAGATATTTGCAATCTGTACACTGCCGCACAATGCACCATTTTGGATTAGCCAGCGGCTGTAAAATGTAGACTGTAGACTGTAGACGATGGACTGTGGATTATATTTTGTCATCACTCATTGAAACTTGATCCATATTTACTTTGTGAATTTGGAAACGGTTAGAGAATGATATTTAGTGGAGATAAAATTCAGTTCAAAGAAAGGTGTTTGCCAAGTTCGGATCCAGGATTTATGAATTTGAATTTTCAGGATTCGGATTCAAGTTTCAGGTGCTTGAGGGTAAAGTGCCAACCTCCTTTTGAGAATCAAAGATAAAACTAGCGTACTTAATTTTCAAATTCCAAATACTCAAGTGAATAGCATCTCGTCTATTTGTCTCTTACTCCAAAACACAGACAAACTTTGAATTCTCGACCAAAGGCAAAGGCTCAAAGTGGAATAAGTTGAATAAAGAAGAAATTTTTGTACTCTTTGAACTGGAAACGGTGAAAATGAATACACTTAATTACCTGTCTTGAAAAACTAAAGGTTTTAACAACTCTTGAGTATTTTTTGCTTGATTCAAACTCCAAAGTCCAAATGCATTCGTTTTTAACATCAAAGCACAGAAAATCTTATCCCTTTCTCAATTCCTACGATTCATCACGGAACATTTTACATAACTTTCCCTCGTGAAGGAAGGCATAGAGAAAAAATAATAAAGAAAGAAAGGGAGGGCAAGAGATTCTTCAGAATTCAGTAAATTTTCAAGAATTTTATCATCTGATCCTTCTTCCCCCTTTCTTGAAGACATGTACATCAAACGTCAAACTCTCAAACAAGTCTGTTGTCTCTGGTACTTAAACTAGCAACTGAAGAGGAAGGCGGAAAAGACATAAAAACTATAGAAGTTCAAAGTCCTAATTTTGAAAGTAATCACGTTTTCACTTCTTTTTTTTATTTGACTGTTGATGTGTCTTTTTTTCACAGAAGACATGACTAAATTCTACATTCACACACATTTGTTCATGTGTTCATGTGTTTATTGTGCATCTCAATTCTCAATACGTTTGATTTATATTTACATTTATATTACGACTCTGGATTCTGACTTCTCTACGGTCTTTATACTTTAGTTTTGATTATCAAGTGTCTGATGCGATTCAACTCTGAGGTAATAACTTGATAGAGAGGGCAGTGAACTACAGCTACGACTACGACTACTAGTTTAGTGAGTCATACAACATACATGATACAACTAGAGAAAGGCATTGCACTGCCACTGCTTTTCAATCCGTTCAAACGCGTAACCAACTGCAGTTGGAAATGTATCTCAATCCTGAATCTCAATCCAATGCACAATGAACTCCATTTTCAGTATTACACATAATAAAACTGGCTGGATGGCTGCGGATCTAAATGCAGGATTCAGGATTCAGAGAAGCATATGCGTCAAAAATACATAAACACATTTGACATTACGCAATCCCAAGTATTTGATGTTTATTTCCCATGTATTATTTAGTTTAAGGCAATGCCAGTTGCCACACATCCCGAATCAAACCGAATCAATTCATGTGCAACTAAAGTTAGTAAACTTGTAATCTTTGTACAATGTACAATGTACTTTGTACATGAATTCCAGTTCTCAATGACTTGCTTAAATTTATCGTCAATTTTCATCCGTATCTCATCCACATCTGTAGGATAAAAACGGTAGGATTTACTGGTTGACAGTTGTTTACCAAATTATAGCTGATCCACATACATTGTGCATACATGAAACTAATACGCACATCAATTTACCAACACCAGCACCAGCACAAACAACTTGAGACTTGAGACTTGAGACTTGAAACTTGAAACTTAAAACTTCAGGCTTGAGGAGTGTCATGTTACGCGTAGTCGTTACGAGTCTCAAAGCTCAAAGCTCAAATCTCAAAGCTCAAAGAAAGCTTTTTCAACTCAATGGAAACGCATAAATAAATAAATTGGAAGAAATGCAAAACATGTAAATCGTCTTTTGAATTCCTTCGGTATTCAGAATATTATATTATTGCGCATAGCTAAATCTGAAACCGGATGACTTGAGTGACGTTTTGTATAATTTATCCATATACTCACTACTCAGCCCTCAGACAGGTTCAACAGATAACATGAAGCATAAAAGGTACGGAGAAGAAAGTTGTCTATTTTGTCATTGTTACGTCGTAAACTCGGTCATCGTCTCAAGTCTTGAAACTTGAAAATTTACATTTATAGGACTAAAAATGTGACGCAGAGTTTTTTCAGCCCAATCATTTGTGTGTGCATGTACTTTGAAATGTACATGTATTTATATATTATTATGTATAAATCTCATTTAAAATCGATATGAGCTTTTTAGGCCTTCTTTAGTGAGTTATTCATATGTGTCTCCGATCCTGTACCTTGTACAAGTCTAATGGACAAATCTGTCCAAGTAGATTTTTCTGTAGTGTGTCTTGTTCCAGAAAACAGGTTAAGTAATCCTGTTTCCTAAATCCTAAACCCTATGGTACTGTAACGCTGAGAAAAAGTGTAAGGTCTCTTTTCAAATTCGTCATCCGTTTTTCAACTTGACGGTAGAATCTAGAATCTAGAATTCTTTGTACAGGAGTTTCCCATTTTCTATACTTATACTTTCACTTGTGAAAATCCTTTGCCTACGATTCTACCGGATTTATTTGTATTTGTATTTCCATGGAATTGGGATTGGACTGGAATAAGCTGACAACTTAGGAATTCACTTTGTATGAATCCTGATTCATATTCATGTATTGTGTACATCTAGTTTTAACCTTTATTATATTCTTGGAAAAGATAAGGTGACGTCACTTTTCAGCTCTTACGAGCTAAAAGTATCAACTTTCCACTGAAGAAAATTTAAAGCCCACACTGCATACGATCTACAATCTACAATCTACAACACGTAAATAGCAAAGGGACTCTTTAAAATTAATGTTCGCACATAATACAATACACGATGCATGATGGGAAACAGATATGTGGAATGAGATGGAAATATAATCATTATCATTCGTTTTATTATTATTATTATTACTATTCTGATCCTGAAACATGTGTTAAATATGTAACATGAGTTGATAATAGTATTTCTTACTTGACTACGCAAATAACCCTTGTAGAATGCAGATATTACTTTTGTATTGTGCGGACAATAGGGATCCGAGATACAGTGGGTGTTCTAGATTCTAGAGTCTAGAATCTAAAGTCCAGAGTAATTTAAATTAGATCAAGTTTCTAAATTTACATGGTTTGTTACCTCTCACTCTCACTTCTATTTAAAGGTGCAGGTTCCACAATCGAAAAGTACATCCGACATAATACAATACAGTACGCAGCTCGGTGTACAGGATTCAAAAGATGCCAAAAATTATATGTTTACATTCTACACATAAAAGCTCATGAATCACTTTGGATTATTACGTTGTGGATCAACAAAGCACAAAGCACAAAGCAGCCTCACTCCGCATTCATAGTTTTGACTGTTTTGAGAACTGGCTGTGAAAGTGTGAAACTGACTGTATATAGAATGAAGAATGTAGATAGCTCTCCCTTTAATTTGAAACCTTTGGGAGCAGAAGCAATTTTAATTACGGTTATCCGTTCTGTTTTGTGCAACAACACTTGGATCCGAAGAATTTCGTACGTTTGTGCAACACACAACATATACATGTAACTGTCTTTGCGTGGAAATTAATATCATATCAGTGTGGTAACTAATACGACGAATATTACTAATAATGTCAACAGTCAACATTCATGCCAGGATTCAGAAATCAACACTGTAGAATCATTGTAATGGAAATTTTAAACAGTCGGCAGCTCAATCTAAAAACAGGGCTTGTTGACTATTGACTACGGACTGCACACTGCACATTGGACATACAAAGAATAGATCTATTTATGGTTCTATTTAATAGTAGACAAGATAATGACATGTAAAATTTACGTAACTATCTACAATTAATTCTATTTAATTGAAGCTGACGGATCTTTCTCTTGTTGTTCTTCGCCGGAAATAGTTTATAAGTTTCCAATTTCTTTACAGCTGTAGAGCAAAGTTTTCAAATTTTTGTATTAGACCATTGGATTTTTTGAAAAGCAATTGCTTGATTTAGTATTTAAATTTGCCGAGGCCAATTCATAAAAAACTGAGCAAAAGGTATCCCAAACCTAAACTTTTGAGGATACTTTTGAGTCTTGAGGCTTGACGTACATAAAAAACGCTTTTTCTATCCTTTGTTTTAAATAGGCAAGGTAAATATTATTCACCTTTCCAATTTCTTACTAAAAACCTGTACTTTTTTCCAACTTTTTTCAAAACTTGATCAACCAAATGTTTATCATAACTTTGGAGCCCTAAATATAAAATTCATTATAAATTATGAATTATGAGGCTACGTTCAATATCAAGAATTTGAATTTCAAATTTGAGGTAGATACAGCAACATAATATAAAATAAGACTAATGAATTCAGAACTACATACATATTATATTCTGGATTATATATTATGTATCAGAGGACGTGGATAAAAAACAAATCACATTTAAAATTTCAAAACTATACGCCTGTTTCTAAATTAGTTCCTAAGAAGTAAAGGTATGTAAGTTGGTCTAAAATAAATATCATAATACTTATTATTCAATGTTCCATGTTCCATGCTCAACTTTAGTTCCACTGTATAAATATTGGGAGAAGCAAAGAAACTTTTGATTATGACGGGATAGCTCTTTGATGAGAAATGCATGTACAATGTATAAGGGACACCGTACACTGCAGAATTTCATAAGTTGCAACTTGATAACTTTATTGCCATGCTAAAGTGGGATTACAAGTTACAACCAGTGCCACAATTGTAGATTGTAGCAGTAATGCTACCGATGATGCGTTCAGCTTTTTTCTCGAGCAACAAGGAGCACAGAACACAGAACTCCCATCCTCTTAGATTATTAGGTCATAAGGAAGGAAAAGAAAAAGCATAAAAAGAGCCAAAAAGTTACTTTCTCTTTTCTATGAGTGGTGAAATATCGATAAAGTTTTATACCAAAACTATCTTTCTTTCAGATGTGTGTGTGTTGGTTTCTGTTGGCTTGTGTCGGTATGATTGGTCAGGCATTTTTATACATGAACTTTTCCCCTAGTTTCCCCCAGAGTTCATTTCACTCTCACTTTTGCGTATTCATAACATTTATTTAGATGGTCTAGAATCTAGAGTCTAGAGTCTAGAGTCCAGAATGTTCTTGTGGTCAAAAACGTAGGTATTTTTAATGCAGTGGACAGTTTGCAGTTTGCAATGTTACGCATAAAATGGGAAATGGAAAACAACGGGCAATAGTGGTTAAATTAGAATGTACTGTTTTACATTGTAAACTGTGAGCATTAAGATTGCCAGGTACATACTGGTATTTTTATGACTCAAAAGAGTGCTGGATGCAACTTTTCCCCCGTTATTTCCTATATTTTATGTAAAATATAAAGCAGTTTATATTGACATGTGCAAAATCGGTTTGAAATGGTGTAAATGTATTTTGTTTAACTTTTTGCACAACAAAGTGTTTTTGTAGTAAACTCGTTGAAATGGATTGAATTGAATTGGACTGAATTCATATTGAAAATTCTGCTGGCTATTTTCCTTTCTCCTCTTCACTCTTCAAGTTACTTGTCATGGAAAATTCTGAGTGTGAGTACGAGTCTAGGTTCTAGATTCTAGATACGTATGGTTATAGAAAAAAATACATTTTATGAACTGGTTGACGGGGAAGCACTTGGAAGGAAATGCAGAGATAGATAGAGAAAGGAAAAAAGTGAGGACTTTTCAAGTAATCTTGAACTGAGTCAGTGAATGAATGAATGAATAGAATTGTAGACTTTCCTCCTTGATAAGGAATAAAACCTTTTCAACTTATTGCCATTGGGTCATTTTAGAAAAAAAATCTAGTTTTGGTTTTACTTCCACTTTTGGTTCTGGCTCTGGATTGCACTTCAAAATCAGCCGGCAACAAGATGATGATGCAACAAGAGCCATCACAAAAAAAGGAAGAAAAACTTGACTGGAATCTAAATCTCGAGTTCATACAACCTATAAAAAATGTTTCCATTTATTTCTCTGCTTTTCTCTACGCTTGTGGATGCAGACGACTAGTTTTTGTGTGTCGGCATAAAACTCAACTTTTTGTATTGACCAGGAAAAGGTCGATGAGTTTGGGTTGGGGTTTGGCTGCAGAGACAACAAGGCAAAGACTCTCCTTTCGTCGCTCTTTTTTCTTTCACTGAATTATCTAGTTGTCTCTTCATTTCTGTAGAAAATTTTCCAAGAGTCCAAGTCCAAATCCAAGGCTTTGACTGGACCCCTTTTTTCCTTTTTCCTTTTCGTTTTTTTCATTACCACACACGACATGCTACAGCTACAGGTACAAAATTCCCCTGAAGGAAAAATTAATGGAACCTGGGCAATCAGCACGAGTCAAACTAGAAGATAGAAGACGAAGAAGAAGAATCAGAAGAATGAGAAGAGAAGGGATGAAAAGAGGACACAACTTTCTATTTATCATGACTTTCATTTATTGCTCAAAACAAACACACGAACAGGCTCCGCGAGCACTGCAAAAATTGACGAGACACAAACTTCAGTGCACCTTATTTGAACTTGCAAACTCTTTTGTTCTCAGAATGCAAACAGAAAAGACAGGGGAGACGATGACAATGAAAAGTACTCCAAATTCCCAAAATTACAATCTCAAACTTCATTTCACTTGACTTTGCTTTGTCTTTTCCCGAAAATTGACATACAATTCTGAAAAACGCTCTTATTTTCCCCAGATCCATTTTCTATTTTAAACATGATAAATATTAAATGAAGATGGATTCCCTCTTCCATCATTGAGCATGCCGTCATCATCATCTGATGCAACTGGAGACAAACAAAAATATTATGTAACTCCTTGATATTGAGATTGATATTTATATTGACCTCAGGCAGATATCAAGAGTCCAAGCACTTTCTTTTACCCAAAATCTTTGCTGCCTCATTAATTTTTAACGAGCTTTTAGCTTTTAGTAGATACTATCGTTATTAACGACACAAGACACAAGCCGTGCCACTTAGCACGTGTATAATTGTATCTTAAGGTGGGGGCAGGAAGCTTCTACTTTTATTAACAATGATGGGCTAACAAACACCGAAAATCCAATAATAATAATAATAATAATTATTATTATTATCCCTGAGTAAAATTAAATACAGATGAAAAGAATGGGGACTTTTTCCTTATGAAAGGAAAATAGAATGGAGAACTCAAAAGAATCGTGATTTTTCTTCAAACTTGATGGTTCATACATAGTTCATAGTTCATAGATGATTCTGGATGCTGGTTGTTGGTGTTGGTGATGTGGTGAAAGTGTAAAATGTAAAAGCATCACCAAACTGTACTGCCACAAAACTTTCCATTCTGCTCTGTTCTATTATGCATTTGCTCCAAAAGAAGGCTACAGGAGAAAATGCAACTCGATACTCGAGGTTCAAGGCTGAGGCTCAAGGCGTTTGCACAAAAAGATACAAAGTTTAAACTTGCTCTTTTTGTTTCCCCTATTAATTAATCAGTGATATTACTGGAACACAGAAAAACTCTTTCTGTTTTTTCCACTCGGCTCATCAGTCATCAACCATCAACCATGCAAAAGTACTATGCAGACGTTTGTAGCTTGTAGATGGTAAATACATGCGAGAAGAAGAGAGAGAAAGAAGGAAAACTTGCACATATGTAGTTTTTCTAGGGACAAAACTTTGTGTATACAGTATACACAGAGACTCGAGACCCGAGACTGAGCGGACACAGAATACACGGCACAAAATAAGTACAGACAGAACACGAAAGGAGCATAAAGAGTAAAGCTGGTTGAATTTTGGATTTCTTCTTGTGAACAACCTTGATAAAACTATTTTGAAAGATATGTCTCAAATCCAACTCCAACACCAACTTTCAACCTGTCTGGTCTCACACATTCTCCCTCCGTTTTTAGTACATGAATACATATGTGTGATTTCTCACTTTTTCTACAAAAGGTGAATTCATTTATCCTGCTGTGCTCCGCTCCTTCAGTTTAGTCTGATGCTCATGCTTTTCTCTACTGGATTTGGCCATATAGAGTGTAGAGTGTAGAGTACAGAGTGTAAAGTGTGAAGGTCATATAATAGGACACAGAGGTGTCGTTACGCGGTAAAAGTTTCAGTGTTTTATGTCTCTCTTCCCGTCTTTTTTCCATCATTGTCATGCCATTGACTGTTTACCGTCTTCTGTCTTCTAGGAAAAACTCTAATAATTTTTGTGTGTGCAGCACCGTCAACAAAGCTTTGATGTTTTCATGTTTGATGTGCAACGTATCTACAAATGTATTTACTCTTTGGTATTTGGCTCACACCGTACACCGTTACAGGTTGCACTGCAAAAATACCGAGTAAATTCATCTTTGCCCAACAACAGTTCACTATTCACTATTCACACCCTTGAAATTACACTATAATAATTGGGAATGAGGATTTTGCAGAAGCACAAATATCTACAAAATAGATACAACATGCCAAATGTTGTGCTGTACTTTTTTAGAGTTGATTTTACCGCTTTTAATTTTCAAGTAAGCTCAAATAGGTACAGTTAGATAATTTCAAAAAAGTTTGAAAGCTTCTAGGTGGTCTGTAAGCTAATGTATTGACATGCAGTACCAAGCTGTGGTGGAAACTTGACAAATGCTAACTTGACCTAAAGGCATCCAAGAATAAGGTGATAAGTTGGATAAGATTCATAGCTAAAGGAAGATGTGTCATAGAATGGAGTTGTGAGCAGATGGACACATTGACATCCAACCAGACTCTGTACTGTTTGATACACATAATAAGGAGAAAAGAGAGTCGAGGGTGGAACGGGACCTGAGAAATTGATTTCACAATTTATTTTTTCTGTCATACGATCTAGGATCCAATCGCCAATCGATTACATGTACAATGTACAATGTACACCGCCTCGTAGAAGCTTCAATCTTCAATATCTTCAATCCTTTGCTGTCCTGTAATGTACTATAATGTATTGGTACTCACTACTCAAACATCACATCATAATATGATAAACTGTACGCGACTGTATACTGTATGATGTACTACTACTGTGTACGGTGTATTGTATGCCCTAAGGAAAAGAAAGGTGATTGGATTGGATTGGACAGCTACACGAGCTGATGTTATGTTGGAGGTTCGAGGATCGAGGTGAAAGTAGGTACGTGTAAACTTTTTAAAGTAGTTCTCGAGGCTCGAGGGGCTTGCAAAACAAATTAAATACCTGAGGGTAGTAACAGTGAATAAGCACGGGTACAGGAGTACCTAAAGAGGGAGCGAGCCAGTAGAAACGAGAGCTTATTCTATTATATTGACTACTAAAAA
>JAQGBH010008063.1:0-10208 GCA_034698265.1 Sminthurinus aureus | reverse complement strand
AATGGCTATTACTCTGGCTAAGAGAAATGGCTATTACTCTGGCTAAGAGAAATGGCTATTACTCTGGCTAAGACAAAGCAATAGGCTACAAAAAATAGCCAGACACATTTTACCGAAAACGAATAAATGACATGATGGATTAAAATGAGAGCATCCGCCCCAAAGAATTGAAGTTAAGGAAAGCTAATTTTGACTGTTCAGCATGTGAAGTTAAACATTCAACGGCCATCGGATAGGAGTTTGTTTCAAGGATCTCAGTTTTTACCCGTCATTTGACGGGCGTGATTACTTGTAACTTATATAACTTGCAATAATAATAATAATATTTTAGGCATTGCAGCTTCGTCGTAAATTTAAAACCTGTCAAATCGTACACATAATATTACGTACTTGGAGTGACAACTATTGCCACCACTAGGATTTTTATCCATATGTACAATCCAAACCAAACTAAGCTATATATAAACACACATCTCCTACTCTACTACTCTGCAATGTTTGTTTAATGGTACACATTTATTTTATGGATATTTGAGACTGCTACTATACGTGAACATATATGTATATACATATGTATATTATATCTCCAGTTTCATGCATGAATGAAAGCAAGGGGAAATACAAATTTACTATGTTGAATGTGAACATTTACACAGTGATGAATGCAATAAATTTGGTATTTTGTGCACATATACAATATACATAAAGATACAAGCATAAATATACGTAGATAATAAATAAACGATTGCTGATATAATAATCATACATTATTAACGAAATAACAAGGAAAGTAAAAAAAGGGCTCTGTAAAATGCCATGTATCACAACTGCCTTATCACAATATATCATATAGCTAGTAAAGATATAAAAAGTCAACAGTTTTTATATTTAGCATAAAAGTACATATATGTAAGTAAGCCAGAAGACAGAAGACTAAAGATCTAAACCTAGCTAACAAAAATTACAAGCACGTAACTTAATATATAATATGCAAAGTAGTACTTCATACTTAGTAGTATACAGTATACTGGTACTAGCGCGAGTTGAGATAAGTGATAAGAGTATACAGAGGTAAAGAATACAGACATTTTTATTACGAGCACACATTAAATCAAAATCAGACAAACACACCTTCCATATTCCATACCCTGATGATGATGTTGATGTTGATGATGTATACACACTGGCACACGTGTATTTGTAAATAAAGCATTTAATAACATTTGAAATACATACAAAAAAGGTATTGAAAACGTCAAGCGAGCGCACGAAAGATTTTGTTTGTACATTTTAATTCCATCTAATGTGCACCGTGGACGGTGTACTGTGTACGTATTTAGTATTTATGCATTTATTTATTTATTAAATATGGATGTATAATACGTGTAGAGATTTTATTATTAAAACAATCGTGTATTAACTCACCATTGGCCGTAAGGAACCTTTGAAAAACCTCAGTGGTGATAAGCGGGATAGGTAGGAGTCTCAAATAGAGTTTTACAAGGCCACACATTGAATGAATAAACGAATGGTTATCAATAAAATGGCTCATATCAGCATTCATACGTTCTGTAAGATCAATAGCACACAAAAAAATTCATTTAGATTTTATACACACACACACAGCCAGACAACATAATACTTTTGGTTATCAATAAATAAATTATAGTTGAGGATTGAGTATACATATGTGCTGTAAAACTTTTAAAAAAATTAACCGTATAAGGTTATCGATTTACGTTGTTGACTTTGAACATAATACAATACATTTTGTATATTATGATATCTAGATATGTGTATAGGTAGTAGGTATATGACTAAGCCTGCTAATTTTCCATTTAATTATTACCGTGTACTTTATACTTTATAATCCTTGACATTGTGAATCACAACAATTTCACAATATTATAGCATGTATGGAAAATGCAGATAATTGTACCTTTGTTTTGTTAAGCTATATGTGTACTACCGGCCTTTGTTTTGTATTTTGTAAAAATTCCCATTTAAGTTTAAAATTGTAAAAACTGTATAAAGTATGCAATTTTTACATTGTTATAATGTAATACATGTACCTGCAAGCTCTGTTTTAATTTGCTGAGGTTTGAAAGTTTGTTTATGTTCAATGTTCATTTTACTATACTTATGATTTCACTACTTTCAATATATTCCCAATTTTCAATACTCTACACTCTACACCCAAGACTTTTAAGCCAGTAGGATAATGTTTTAGTGAAAATGCGAACGGTTCTGCACAAAAGATAAAAGTCACTTTGTATGCAAAATCATGTTTACAAAATATAAAATATTAAATCTATAAATTTTCGTACATGCTTACAATGTGTGATCGGCGTTGATCATTGATCGTGCAGTGCAAATTATTTCACACATTACAAAATTCTGTACTTGTAGCTTGAAGACGAGACTTCTTTGTACAAGGCGATGAAGAATGAAGAGAAAGAGTGCGAGAGAATAAAATAGGAGGAAATTACGTCGGAATTTTTACTAATAAGCAACATTTATTTAGCACATGGATCGTAAATGCTAACGGATATAATATTCAAAGGAATCTAAAGTAGTTTAAAAGAGTATGAGAGGAGAGATGATAGCAATGGTTAAGAATATCATTGACAAAATGCCTTTCAACAAAAAGAATTTCTTTTGTAAAATACTTCTTCATATGTACAATGTCAATTGTACATTGTACACTACTGATTATAATACACAATGTACATACAGGTTTATATTCATGTTCACATCTCAAATCTCAAGTGAGAATAGCTATTCATAATATACTCTCTGCATTCTACACACAATATGTGAGGAAGAAAAGGAATCTCATTTATAATACGATTACTTTCAAACTTTAAAAATACACGTCATGTTCTCTACTCGTCTCGTGTATAAGTATCTTAAAAATAATAAAATATTTCCCCGATATCCTCACAGCCCAGGGATGAAGGGTAAAGAAAAAGTGAGATTACTGTACCTTGTTTATTATACGTCTACGCTGAATAAAGTATTTTATTTTTACAAAAGTTACAAATTATATTACATGTACTACAACCTGCAACAAGGGTAATAATAAGGAGAAAACTATTCTGTACTCAATACATCGTGGATATGAATAGAAGACCATGGTTGTGTAGGCACGACTAAAATAATTTTCTTAATAGGAATCACACAGTGAGTGCCTAGTTCTTAGTGTTTAGAAGCCGCTTTTGGAACATTTTTCCTGTTCTTCTTCTTCATCTTCATCTCACGCGTTATATTTCACGGTCGAATGAGCATAATTACATACCTGACCCTACATTGTTATAAGAATAGATCTTGACGTGGAAAAACTCTGCATAAAAACCAACCTATTGTCCGTCAACTATAATCTCTAATCAATCTTTCTTTCCTCCATCAGTCTCACTTTCATTCCTGACACTGACTTGAAAATAGATAACAATCAGTCGGTCCATCAATCTTCAGTCCAACTTTGACGTATTGGATGAATATAATGTAGACTTAGGCTTGAATTTCTTTTCGTCGTCTTTTTCGTCTCTCTCTCTCTGCCTCTCTCTGTTTCTCATTATGTTTTTAAAAGTATAACTCCATACTTCTGCATGCCTCTTGTTGAATCTTATAAAAGATGCTCCTTTCTCAGGCTCTATATTCTATACTGTTTACAAATTTCATATGTTTATACAACAATAATAGCCTGCTATACCCTATACCTATCGATATATTCTGAATACATGTACGTATAACATGCTGAATAATAAAAACTGAAATGCGTATTGATTTCAGCCATAGCTTAACCAAAACAAACATTCTACAGTTCAGTTTGGGTAACCTCAAATATTATTTTAAACGATCAGCATACGATCAGTATTGAGTATTGGGCATGAAAAATAGGTAGAGAGGGGACATATCTGATGTGAAAAAGGTCGTACAAGGTTGGGTCATGCACAGAAAAGTCAACTAAATCTATTATGTATTATGTACTATGTGCTATATACTGTAGATGTGTCCAAAGTATAAAGTACAAGCTCACGGTAATAATAAATGAGGTGATTCAAAATAATGTGTATGAGTGAGACAAAAAAAAAGTAAAAGACAAACCTTGTTCTAGGTAAGATTTCAGTCTCTCAATCAATTCTCTAGATCCAGAGACACGATAGATACCTTCGATGTGGAGTCCTCTCGCCTCTATTTCCACTATACACTTTTCAATCACAAATGGTGGTCTGGAATCTCCCATTGCTTTGACTTTTGGAAGTACGAAATAACACATTAATATTTTGATGGAAATACAACATCAATACTCAATACATAAGAATGTAGGATTTTGAATGATTTATTATAGAATATAGAATAGAGTGTATTTGAAATTTTTATCAAGATGGTCTTTTCAAATTCATACTGGGTTTGATTTTGCTTACCAACAGTTGTCAAATCCATCCCAAATATTTCCTTTAGAAATTCTATTCTTGGTTCACATTCATTGTAAATTTTATCTGCACAGGTTTCATGAATGCTAAAGCCACAGTCTGTAAAAATTCAGATAAAATCAATATTTTATTATATTATTACATAAGGAAAACATCAGAGGGAGAATCATGTTATAGATTTTAGACATACGATAAACGATCAAAATCAATTCACAAATATACAAGTATTTTGACTACTAGAAAAACAGAAGCTGTTTTTTTTGTTATGAAATTGAACATTGGGAAACAAGATGCAAATAAAAAATAAATAAACTCCCCATTTTGACCATACATAGAAAAATAAGAGATGAGCACTGAGCACAGTAGTACATAGTAGTAGTTGAAGTAGTAGGAGCATCTTTGTAATTACTCATTTTGGCTTTGAAAGATGACTCTTTCTCTCATTACAATTCTCTGACTGAACTTGACAGAAAAGAGGCAAAATTGTGAAGGAAACGTAGTGTCAAGTTTCAGCCTACTTACTCTTCATTCACACACTTTTGTTATAGCCAGAAGAAACTGAAGGGAAGAAGAAAAATCTAAATGAAATTTACCGCTGGCAGCAGTAACACTTGTACATTGTACATATACACAAAACTTTGTAACTTGCCTCTTTGAAACATGTATAATGTCAATAAACACATACATACTCACCCACAGCAGATGTACCTACAATATTCCTTTTATTTTATATATTATTATGTAGAAATGTAGAAATTTGTAATCTATACTGTAGAAATACTTTCCAAAAGTTGAAATGAGCCAGTACAAAATACAAAATGTTCAATGCTCACTCTAATACAAAATACAACTGACAGTTTTGTGTAGAAAAGGGGGAAGATGTGAAGAGTGTGTGATTGTTTCCTCTTTGTATAATACGTACACTTAACAATTACTCCCAAGTAAGAGTGTATTACATTACGCTTAAAAACATGTGCATATAACATAACACATAACATGTAGAATACATTGAAAATTGAAAATGAATCTCACATACCTTTACATTTCAAATTTGCTTTTGAACTTTTGAACCACATAAAATTCTGACAAATTTGACATCTGGACAACCCTTCAAAAGTATGGACGATAAAGGAATGTGTTTTCAGGTCTGGGTTCCGTTGACGTTCCTTCAAAAATAAAGGGAAAAAAACAAAAAAAAGGGGAAGAGTAAAATACAATTGAAAAATTACAAATAATGACCAGTAGATAAAAATGTACAAGTTATTGTCTACGAGTCTAGAGAAGTGTGCGATGAGGTAGACGTCATTTCAAAAATGAAAAAAAATTCTCATTCTATCTATTATCATTTTCAACAATACATGAATAAGGGTACATAATTTCTATGCATATATACTTGGAACATTAAAATATAGATGCATATGGATGAAGTACAAAGTAAAAGTATAGCTTATATAGAACTAAAAAAAGCAAAAAAAAAATCTTGTAGAGACTCCAGCCCTTTCTTTGATACAGCTAAGATTTGAGTCTCAAGACTCCAGCAGTCCAATCGGTACTAAAAATGCACTTGCGGCCATCACCTGCCGAAACGAAAAGAACCGAAGAAGGAGAACCGTCTTGTTCCTCTGAATCTCAGCTCACGCTGAGACACGTCATAATAAATAACGGGAAAACAGACTTAGATTTATTGGTACAAGACACACGAATGAAAGAGAAAGAAAAGATGGACAAGAGAGACAGAGAGAGACCTTCTGTACACGCATAATGCCTAAATACGTAATCATTCGGAAATAGTATCATATTTTTGACCTAAACGTATTTTGTATGCATGCATACATTTATACATACTACGTGAGCGCCAGGATGATGACGATGAATATCTGGAGAAACTGTGACGAACGATCAAGACGATGATTCTATGCGGATGATAATGATGATACTTAAGCATGAAAATCATCAAGGTATAATCCTCAAGTGCCAGATTATATTGGATGTAAGATTGTAAGATGTAAGGTAAATAAGCGTTACATGGTAAAAATCTCTCCCTCTCTTTCTTTCTATCCAGAGGCAGTCAACCACTTGTGTGAATAATATTTTAAAGCTTCATATGGTATGTTATTTACCTTAAATCTAATTTACAATTCATTACATAAATGCATCTTGATTCCTTATAAAAAATATGAGCGTAAACGTACACTTTTGTATCCATGTAAATAATCTGGAGACAGGAGACTACACAGGCTACAGGTTTTAAAACTAGCTTGACTTGAAATTCGAGAATGGGAGATCATTCATTTTTTTCTTCTTAACTCTATACTCTGATGTACATTGTACATATTAATCACTAATGTTCGTAATAAAATATAAGGAGTTTTTTTCTGGATTATTTTTAAATTTATTACATTATCGTTAACTTGGTTTACAGTCGAGAATACAAATTTATAGATACCAAATAAACATGTATCATGTAATATTATAGAATTATAGATAAAATGGGATTCCTGCTGTATTATGTGTGATGCATAATAATATAACACATTATTTATCTATACATGTATGTATGTGCGACAACTATGCATCTCATATCTATCTAACAATGATGTTTCTCCCGTGCCCAAAATTGTCAAAAAAAAATTCAAAGTCTTTGAGCTTTGAGCATATTAAATTAAAGATAGATTCCTATGATAACCTCTCCCACGTCTAAGAACAAGAAAATGAAGTAGTTTATTCGATACAATGTACATTATACAATGTCTCTCTCTAAATCTCTCCTTCGAAATTCAAAAGTCTTCCTGGCTTCCTTACAATCGGCCACTGGTTACCGAGTAGAAAATTTAACAGTATCTTCAATCTATTATAAATAGATGCAGAATACTTACGAATACTTAAAGTACCTCGAATCTTGAACACAAGAAATCTGACATTTAACATTTAACAAAAGCTACATTTCTTGTTATCTTTGTTGAAGAACAAGCATGGAAAAATGGAAAATAGGCATACAACATACAGTGTACCATGTACATATGGACTTCTATCAAATTTCAAATCAAATTAAGTCATGAGGAGCGTGAGAAAAATGAAACACATGTACAACTTGGCACGTCCGTTACAAATACACTACAAACTACAAACTACAGACACCTGGTTGTCAAGTCAATCCTATCAAATCCAATCTAGCTGGCTGGTCGAACACCACAGAGTAGATCTTTGTAGAATAATACAACTTATAACATGTAAGATGGTCATAATACATCATAGATAATAAATAAGCAAACAATTTAAACACTCTCTCTATCACTACATACTATTATAAGTTCAAAGCATTGAGCGTACTGCTGACTGACTGAGAAAAAAATAACAATACGAATATCTAACATATGCCTCCTCTACTCAAAAGCAGATGAATCTCTTTTGAATTTTTATAGATTATGAATTTGAATTTTGAATAAATAGAGACCTGCTATACATGTTATGATATTCTTCTTCCATGCTTTTAAACAAAATAATAATGCATAGAATGCACAATGCATATCCCCATGCAAAATGCATACATATTGTACAACACAAATCCTTCACGGAATTCCACATGCAAAAGAAAGATTGAAAGAGCACATGCCACATTGAGAGGAGATTTAAGATAATTTATACAATAAGAACCAAATCATATTATATATATTGTGCACATGGAGTTTCTCTATTTCTCTATTGTATTCCGACTATCAATCAATCCCTTGTTACTGTCCATAATTTTCATTTCCATAATCCATAATAATGACCGTAAAAACACCATAATCATCATCAAATTAACCTTTGTGCTCCTCAAACAATAATAAATGCTATTGACTTACCTACTTTCAGTCAAATAATTGGATATGAAAACCTACGTGAAAAAATGTTCCTTTTTAACAAAAACAATCTTTCTTCAATGCTATTGCGTGCAGTTGGACGTTTTGGACACAATTTTTTGCCATAGGGACTCTTCACTATCAATGAGAATCTTTTTTCCTCCTTTCACTTGCAGAATTTTTAATATGCTCATTTTTCCTGTTTATTAATCCTGTCCTGTACACTGCACACAACAGATGTATTTTAAGCAGCATATTAAAACTAGAATTGAAAACATTGATTTAAAAAAAACAAAGACTCTTCTAAATATATTTAACTATGACGCATTCAGCCAAGCCAATAGAAATATGCAACACGGGACAGACACTTGTATAAGAGTGCCACAAGTACGACTACGGCAGTTGTCGCAGTCTGTTATTCAATTGGATGAAGACAAACATAAACCACAAGGAGAGATTACAGATATTGTATTGTGTCACATCATTCCTAAAATTGCATAGAAGGAGTCTTGCTTTTGAAAATAGAAATAGAAATATTGCACCCCGTGAATAGAGCATCCATCCACAGACCATGCCGTGTCATTTTTAGTGTCTCATATTATGAGTATAATAAATCAATTGTCCTTTTGTTGTTGCTGTTTTTGCATTTATTATTATTATTACTATTATTATTATTATTTTAGGGAAAACAATAACATGAAATAAAAAGCAATGTATAAAATTATGACTTACAATGCGAGAGATAGTTGAAGATGATGGACTAGGCGATGATGAATTCTTCCGGCTAGAATTATATTTCAGACCATTTGTCCCATTGTGAAAATGAGTGAGGTCACACATAAGTTCTGAAATATATCAAAATCAAATACAATAACAATATTATAGTGAGAGAAAAAGTATATACATTTAATTCTCATCACTCAGCACTCAGCACGACACATTATCCTTTATAGTATACAGTATAATATAATACTGTATACTCTCTATACTGTCTACAACACAGGATATCATATCAAGTGTCATACATTGAGAATTGGAAATTGTAATAAAAAATAAAAACAATAGGTTAGTCAACTTTCCTCCAGCCAAACGCCAAAACATGAATAATGTGCATATCATAATGTAAAATGTAATGTATATTGTTAAGTAAACTGTGTAATTGTAAATTGTACGAACCTATGTATCTACCAGCCTTTAAGTCCAAATACAGAGTTGTTAGACCTTCTTGTACAAGTTCTTGCAGACTATGGTAAGGTTTATCCCTGTCTCCGATGTAGAAAAAACCAGTTGAATCATCACAGGAGATTATGAAATGTTTTATAAAACCATTGAATCTGAAAAAAAAGAACAACAACAACAAATGTTTCATTGAGGCATAATCACTTTTAATGTGCTTAAAATGCACGAAAAAGACAATCTCACAAGACATTTCATGACATTTTAATACCATTTCCTAGATGGTACTTACTACATACTACATACTACTGTATACAGTATACATGCATCAAATATGTTTCTCTGATAATCCATTCGGGGTTTCCCCTGTTTCAGTTTTTAGAATTTAATTTATGGTTCATGGTACAAGAACTTGTTGCTCACAACCCACTACCAAAATAAATGTACAAAGCACAGAGTACGCACTATGTACACAGTATGAAATATATTATAGTAAAGAGTACAGGGCTATTTACAGTACCTTCTGTCATAGTAAAAAATAATTATATCATATACGAGAATCACAAGTCACAAGTCACTAGTCTCCCACTTACCACTTACAGTAGACATTTGACACCATTTCGTAGTAAATATATATATGACATGTCTCATAATTTCAATAGACAAAATAATAAGCGTTAGGGTGCTTCAAAAAAAGTCAAAGTGATGGAATCTTATGGGCTGAAGGCTCAAAACTTACCTTCACCCAAGTAGG
>JAQGBH010008062.1:0-10208 GCA_034698265.1 Sminthurinus aureus | reverse complement strand
AAGCATAAAAAAGCATAATTTGAGAAGCGAAAAAGCATAATTTTTTTCGAAAAAAAGCATAATCTGGCTCACCCTAAGCATTACTATTATTAGTTATTATAGTAAGTGATGTATTAATTCTGTACTACCTTCTTTCCCTATAAAGTAATACAAGACAAAACGATGGAATGTATGAAGTGTGTAGTGAGTATATATAGTATTGGCAATAATAAGTATTCCTATTGTGTCCCATAAATCATACAGCAGTTTTATAGAAATGCACGTGTATGGAATATAATGATATCTCTATATGTATTATATAATATATGGACTGTATAAGCTCCTGCAAAACTCAATATTTTTACTTGGGTATCTAAAAAGAATATATAAATGGAGAGGCATAATCATCCATGACATGTTATTACCATATTATTATTACCACTTATCTGTCATCAGTGAATGTGTATTTATGTATACACAATACACACACAAATTCCACAAGTAAAACATTAACAACAATAATAATAGTAATAACTACTGTAATATGTTTTTGGTATTATCTCATTTCCTTACCATTTGGAATTTGGAATGAGAACTCATATATTATTATACATGTTGTATGTATTACTGTGTATAGTGTATAGACAATAAAATGGGAAAAGGGAAAACCTGCCAACGCAAAAATCTTTTTATGGAAGCATAATATTTTGTACATGTATCAGATGTTCAATATTTATATTGATGTAGATACATACTAAATACCTGTTAAGTGCAAAAAATAGCTACAGATAAATTGAATGCACATTGAAGTAGTACTCATCAACGGATAACCGATA
The DNA here is from genome assembly GCA_034698265.1 of Sminthurinus aureus. Lineage (NCBI taxonomy): Eukaryota > Metazoa > Arthropoda > Collembola > Symphypleona > Katiannidae > Sminthurinus > Sminthurinus aureus. Next base: position 9,393 of record JAQGBH010008062.1, on the reverse strand, counting down.
AACCACAATGACAGGCGTTTAGGGTAGTATTATTATTCTGGATGGACTAACTTTTTCCCGCCTTTCTATGAAATATGAAATACAACCAGTTTTTGGCTCATGTAGTAACAAAGGACAAAGTTTACACACGTTTAAGAATCGTCCAAACAAAACTGCAAATTCTACTTATATTGTTTTAATATAATTTAGCTATTTTTATTTCACAGGACATTTTTACTTGTGTAGCACGTAGCACACATTATAGACTTATGACTTACGTATTGAAATATGATCTGTAGAGTGTAGAGTATAACAACTTTTACTATACTAATTTTAAACATAGTACATTAACTCGCAACTCGAGTATTCACTTTTCACTTTCAATATTTGCTTTCAAATTAATACCAATAAAATAGCAGTTTGCCATTTTATTTCGGTTTACACTACTTACAACTTACAACTGCTAAGACTAATTTTCGTCACTAATCATTGCAATCATGTTTCAAGTTATTTTGCATTTGACCACTCATGTTAGCGACAAAATTGGACTGACATCGAAAATCGAAAATTTGAAGTTAACTGTATTCAAGACTTGAATCTTGAATCGTTAATTTTCTGTCAATATCTACAAAAATCTTAATTATAATGAGAGATGAGAAGTGACATCTTCTATTCATCTTGATATAAGGTAGACTTACATATGACATAATACATAATATATTACTTTTAGGATGTTTCATTTCATGCATACATCCATGTTTTGTACTATGTACATACGTATTGTAAACTTTGTGTGCGACTCTTTGAGGAAACTTGGTTGCTAACTGATTGTAAATTGTGAGTTGTGTGATATTTGTGCGAAAAATATCATTCGTATAATTTCTACAGTTGTTATCAAAACTTGCTGAGAAGTTTTAATGAAACGAAACTTTTCGAGTCTACTATACCCTTTGTATGCAGTTCGTATAATATCATCTGTATATAATATATAATACACAAAATTTACTTGCAGTATACTGCATACAATCGTATCTACTGCAGTAGATACGTTTGTATTTCGTACAATATAGTAAAATGCACATTGTACATTGTGCATTGTACTTGTACCACCAAATTATCATTCCATCGGTTGTATCATAACGTTCTACTGTCTTAAAATGTTACGTACATAAACTATGAATATGTATATATACACAAAATGCATAACGTGTATGAAAGATGCATGAAAGATGTAACATACAAATTACAAATAAGCCTTCTATATAATATTTGCAATTTGCATAAAATTACATGTTATGACATATTGACAATAATTTCTCAATTTATTTCCCTTTTCATTTACGCTTGCAGAAAATAAGTTGTCGGTTCGGTTATGGGTTATGGCGCACATGTAGTAGATTGTGATAATTTTTGGTCTAAAACAGAATACTCTTTTTAATGACCAATAATAATTATTATTCTAATTTGGTACACTATATTCTCTAGTCTCGAGTCATCATGTTCGACATAATGTATACTATTAAAAGTGATATGTTTTTTTTGGCCAAAAATCACTTTGAAGTTCCACTAGACTAGACTAGAATACAATACGAAACAAAAACAATCGAATATACAGGTCTATATTCGTCAAAGGATTTGATTATCTGCAAAAACATAAAATAATAACAATTTCGACCAGCATAACAGGTCAATGTGATCTGTGTGTGCTGTTCGCTGTCCTACATCTATACAAAATGTGACATATGGGGATGAAGTACCTATACAGATCTATGGAGAAAAAAAGTACAATTTAGGGTACACACAAGACATCAACCATACAAAATACAAAATACAGTCTGCGATAATATTTTATATTGAATGTAAAATATAACGTGTAATCTCAAGGTTTCTCTTCTGCTAACGACTTTTTCTCTCCCAAACATGATTTTCTACTCATTTTTATACAGAGAGATAGGGAGTGTAGTTGTATACACACAAAGTAGTTACAATTTACAAAATTACATTGTGCAAAGTCTCAAATGTGTAGAGGTATGCATATTCGATTGACTACATAATGTATAATGTATAATGCATAACATACACGTTGTATATTGCATGATGCTCATGTTGTATGTTGTTTTTTATTATTACATGAATTGTAATAATTTTAGAGTACAAAGATCGTTCCAGGTTTATTTTTATATAAATCCCGCTTTGTGAACATTTTATAGGTATATGAATTGAATATAGAGAATGAAGGAGAATTTAATAAATAGGCACATGTAGCATGTGCATAATATACATTATACATAATACAGTAGGAATAGAGTAATATCGTACAACGTACAATATATATAAACGTCATTCAATTTTAAATGCTTTTCTTCTAGCTCCAAACTCCAAACCTAGCGTCATCATTGTGAGTGCCAGTGTCAGAATAAAAAAAAACGTAGAGTTACAATGTCATGTAATATGCAATATGTCGTACGTAGTACGTGATACAAGTGAGTATTTTTATTTTATCCATGGTAAATAGTAAATGGTAAAAATACTAGGTAGCGAGAATGAGTGAGATTTTCTCCCGGCTTAATTTCTCTCGCTTGTTCACTCTCGCCTTTATAAATATGTAAACTGCAAGTCCTTCACTTTTCATGATCTTTCTGCCTTTCTTTCTCTTTCCTCTAGCTCAAACTCAATCTCTGACTCTGGCTTTAGTCTATGTTCTCCTTTTCTAACTCGTGTTACCGTCTGTTATCCATGTTGGCTGTTGGCTGTACTGCTTTTTTACTTTTCTCGGTCTCTCTCTCTGTGTCTCTGAGTTGCCAAAAATGTAGAGAATGTTCCACATGGTACATGAATGTATAGACGATAACATTGTACGTTGCACACTGCACAATTATACATTTATAAGAGAAATACAGTGTACAGCTGAACAGTCACTAGACTACCTAACCCTCAAGCTGTGCAAAAACTATTCCATACCTAAGAATAATAATACTCGGAGCACACACACGTGCATCCACTATCCATTTGTACGCGTACAAATATCTGCGGGTTGTGATGTCTCTCGCTTTTAGTCTATACATTTGAATATTGAATATACATTGTATATCATTATAAGTGTGTATATTATTTCAATGTTGTTAAAAATGTTTGGGCTGTCGTCTTGTCTCTCTTGGGGTTTTTCTTCTTTCTCTGAACTCTAGTTTGTTGAATCACTCTGCTATTTTAGTAGTTGGTAGATCTATTCCATTTCCGTGAAGCCTCTTCCTCTGCTCGGGTGTATGTGTATATCAAATATCTACATGAGTTTATTCATGATACAGATGTGTAAGTTGATTCATCTGAGAGTATTCAATTACATAAGAGCACTCATTCCTCTCTAGTCTCTACATATATATATGTGTTTATGTGTGTTTACCTTCCTGTGACGTGTGAGTGCGTAGATGAATAAATACAATATGGTACTGTATGTTTCATAGATTAGCCATGTTTTGAATTTTGAACCCGTTGCAAAAATTTTATCCGAGTGTAACACGGACCACGCAAACAATGTAGGTATGTCAAAGTAAAATTGTACAGACTGACTGATGCTGACTGATACAATTTTTTCTAATGTCAGGATTGACATAACTTCAACACAATTAAATATGCATGTAAAATTTAATTGAGCTGATGACAGAACTGTATACTCCGTGCAGTGTACAGTGTAGCCGTCTAATGCATTACAAAGTGAAAATTGACAACTAAACCACCGTGTTGAATGGCAGGAGTGGAGAAGAGGAATTTTCACTAAACGAGGACGAATAGCTGATTATTCATGAAACATATGTATTTTATTTTATCCTCAGATCTTCCACATTATTTTATTGTTTGGATCAGGTCCGAAAAACAACCACACAATACTAGATAAATTAATTGTATAATGAAATTGACTACATTGGGCCTGCCACAACACTTAAGAACAATCCTACGCATTTTGTAGTACAAAGTACAAAGAATCAATTAGGCCAATGTCAACTGTCTATCAACAATAAAACATGACTATAAATTAATTATATGGTAAAAATGCAACAATAGCATTCCGGAAAATTGTGATAATATTTCTGATAGTTCCTCCAGTTTTCTTTTACTACAGTACAAACTTTAAATGTATAGTTTTAAGATGTGATGTGTGATGTTGGTTGTTGATGTCTTCACAGTTCACTCCAGGGCATACATAAGGATGTTGGTATCTATTTCCATGAGATCACAAATACGAAGCAAATTTTTTATTTATCGTTGGATAAATAAAAAATTAAAATCGTATCCAGTGTTCAGTGTTTATCAATTACAAGAAAAATAAATCACATTTAGAACATGTAGACCACTTTTTATTTATAGCTGACAATTACCTGATGCAAAAATTCTAGAAAATTTCCTTGGAAAAATAAATCCTAGAAGTCATCCATTCTCCTTGTCATTTCTTTATCTAAAATCTTGACTGCTGGCACCATCAAAGATGAATATATATTTCTTACAGCTGTAAATCTCCTGTTGCCGGTTTAATAAAAAAATAACACGATGTTTTTACAATTGGCCCGATTCAAATTACAACTGGTTATGCATTTTTAGTTTTTTCTTAATCCATTCTCGTTTCGGGATTGGCAAACAATCAAAAATTCTGCTGGTTAACAAAAGTTTGCGTGCGTATAATATAATAAGTTGCAGTTAGCGTATATTACATGTATGTATATACATATATAAAGATATAACCTGTAATATAGGATACATGTATTCTTGGAAAAGTCATGCCATTGAAGGATGCAGCATGTAATACATATATTTATAAATGCAAGATCTGTATTTTGAATCTATATTATTTTACCCGTTACAAGTTATAAGTATGCGAATTAAAACAAACTATCAAATTTTCCTACGACTAAGGTAAATCCAAATTTTAAAAAAAAACACGAGGTTTTAATTGAGACCAAAGCAGTTTTGATTAGAAAAAAAATGAAAATTTATTTCAAAAGAATATGAAAATTTTTTCAACTTTTTTTCAACAAATTTATTTTTTGCATAAAATGGTGCAAAGTTATAAATACATACATGAAAAAAAGTGGTCACCTTAAAGATCTTTACCTTCCATAGATTATATAGTTCATAGTCTTTATCAAGTTTAATAAAATACAGATGATACAAGGTCACGTTGACATAAAATGTTACTCTCAAAAACTTGTCACCAAATCTCTTGAATGTTTCGTAATCCTACGGTTTATGTAGTGCATATAGTGCACGAACAATGAAAAAAGATGTAGTAAAATACAATTACAATTGTCATAAAACATGAAAAGTCAGTATATGTAATATATACGAGTAGGCTTGGATGTAAGTATATTGCCCTCTTAAATTGAGCAACTCCATCATAGTTAATAATACTGACTTGACTTTTCAAAGGATCATATCTGAAGTATGACTGTGGCTTCACAACTAGAGACTCACGTGTTCTACACATACATAATAAAAAAATGCATACAATAATGCCAAACTAGTTTCTTTTTTCTGCATGAAAATAGGTAAAATGTGACAAATGTTTTCATACAAACGACGAGATGCGTCAAGTGGAATTGAGTTAAATTCAATTTCGTAATTTACAGCTCATAGTCCACTTTTTAGAATTATGTAGAGAGTAGAGTGTAGAGAATAGAGAAAGACTGAGGGAAAGAAAAAGCAAAATAGCATGGTGTGTAGTGTAAAAGTTCTAATGATATAATAATATTATACCAATGTTCAATGTTGTGTTATGTAAGATATTGTAAACAGTACTAGCTACTAACACAGTTTGACAATGGTCTATATTTGCCGACAGCCGACAGAGACATGTGTAGCGTAATGTAGAATGTAGAGATTAGAGACACTTTGTGTTTTCTGTAATTTTTTTGTACAACGTACAAACGTGAATAAATTGCTTTGTAGGATTAGTTTTCCATTTCGATCTATTACCTATTATCTATCGCATCTCAAATCTCAAATTACAAGTCAATTCCATACGAGAAAACCTACATTTCAATTTAACACCAATAACACATGACACCTAAGTGGGGTCTTTAAAAAACTCATCCCATTTATGGAACAACGAGTACGAGTACGAGTTTATCTCATGCATGTTATATTTATCAAAACAAAAATCATATTAGCTTGCTCCTTCGACTCCAACATGTAGTAGCGTGAATATGGAATGTAGATGACACATTATTTTTTATTGGAGAAGGATGACACCAACAAAATAACATGAAAACCACAACGGCATGCATATGAGCGTGATCGTTTCATGAATTTTGAATAATTTGTAATAATAGTTCTTTAATGAGCTAGATAATCCATGTGGATCATGAAATCAGTACAATTCATATATTATATATATCTCAAAATGGATGACGACATCCAATATCCAAGACTCGATCCAAAAAAACAAACAATTATATATAGTTTAGTTTAGAGTATTGATTATATTATGGTATTTTTTGAGGTACTGACTACTGACTACTGTGCTGACTACAACTTGCTGCTGTTCATTATATTATTGGCTAATGAAAATGTGATAAGTTGTTAAACTATACATAGGACGCACGTACATACATAATAATGGTAATGATTTGAGTACATAATACTCGCAATTTAATTTAATGGTTTTAGGATTTGTTTCTTATTGGCAAATGGCAAACTTGACCTGACGATGTGGTTTATTATACTTATATCATGTTATTTTGGATTGAATTCTATGTCATACCTTTGATATAAAATATAAAATACCATTGTATTTGCTTGTTGAAACGTATAGAGCTCAATAAGATGTATACATAAGACATGAGATTCATCTTGGCTGTCACGGTCATCTTTCATTGTTTGTAATCAATGGTAAATGGTAGTAGCTAGTCGTCTGCACATTGCAGTTGCATCATAACTTGTACAAATTGTGAAATTACTCGTATACACGAGATGGCTCAGTACTCTGAAAAAAGTACTGGCAAAAGTCTTTAGTTTTTACGTTTGTTTTTACGCTGTGCCTTCTTCCATTCACCAGTAAGTTGTACTAGAGTCTAGAGTGTATATGTACAGTGTCAGTTACTTTTTATTAGTTAGTAAATCATTTATATATGTTTTTGATTATGATTCATTTGTTCGTCAAATATTAATGTTAATTTTAATAATTATTATATGTCAATTACCATCGACACTGTTCACTGTACATGCAACTAGTATAAAATATACATGATACATAATATTGAGATGCTCACGAGATCTTATGTACATGTGCCTGATGTTTTTTTTCTAATATGACGATATATGGATATTATGCTGTTGTTTTTCTTTGGTCATTAAACGTGTAAAATGGGGCTATTACTATTACAAGTACCAATATTATTACCCACATTATTGTCAATTTGGATCAATAAACATTCGTAAAAGTAACCATTTACCATTTTGAGGTGGGTGTCCAATATAAGCATCGGTCTTGGGTCACAGAATAAACTCTAAATAATAAAGGTCACGTGCTGGTAACTTTTGTTGGATGATAAAAGAGAGATTAATACAGAGTCTACCGTACTGTTTTTTCGTGGGAGGTGTCATCGTTTTCAGTGAATTGTGAATATTAAAAATTCGATAACTCATGAAACGATAGCTGTAAACTGTGAACTATTAACTCCTAATATTCACTGGACAAGGCCTGTTTATTAGAGATGTATATACTTTGTCTTTCAGGTAATATGCTGAAGTGGAAAATTTCTGATGACTGTTGAAAGTATTTTCCTCTTAGATCTTGGATGCATTACCATTCACTATTCAGTACATACATACAAGCGTTGAGTTAATTTAAAATTTTTCAAGTAAAAAATCTCAAAAGCCGTCAAACTGACACGCCATCAACATTTACAGTGTTAATACACTGTATATCTAATATCTACAATATTCGTATTTTTTCTTGACGTTTCTTTCTTTGTGAATATCTATATGACGTTGATTTTATACATTCCTGAATTTTTTGCTTCAATAATCCTTCTCCGAAGCAAAACTAAAGGAGATAAAACTACACAGTAGATACTAGTAATAGGTAATAGAGAATACGAGGGAAGACGAGATTATATACTCAAGACTCAAGTTAAATGTCTGAGAATGTATCATCGTCATGATACTTGATACATGCATAGAAACTATGTTATGTATAAGTTGTTTCACTTTTCGCTTTTATTTGCTTGCCTTGTCCTTGGCTTTAACCTGAAAAGAGAAGAATAAATAAAATACTGACATTTTCTTATTAGCTGCAGTTACTATTCTCTATTTTTTGTGTCACTTTGTATTTTATATTATTTACTTTTTGAGGATTTTTCATAGTTTTCTGTGAGTGCCTGTCAAAATTAATATGTATTATATATCGTACTATTAAACAATCATTATCCATTAATTTTGTTAAGTGCTGGTAGCTAGTAGCTAGTAAGTAATCAAAAGCTGAAGAGTTTTTGTTTCTACCTGCATGATTTTTTTCTGCATGTGGGTACCATTTGTAAAATGCAAAATGTAATGTGTACCATATTGAGCTACATTTTTTGCAAGGATTAATTCTCCATTTCATTTTCACATAAAAGAAGCCACAAAATACATTTTTGTTTTATGTATATGCTCACATTTACTTAAACATGAATTATGACTTTATCTCGGATTTATTTACAAGTGCAAGTCCACATGATAGTATAACAATAACAGCAATAAATAGAGAGATTGCATAATCAATAACAATACACACACGAGTAGACAGTAGACAGTACACACAGTACTTACATATGGGTGAAAAGAAAGGGAATTTAATAGTTTCCATGAACTCTATAGTCAAATTATACTACATATGCTAACAACCACACTATGGCCATTGAGTTAGAATAAGCGACTTTTGGTTGAACAGGTCTTATTAATTACACATTTTCATAAAAATAGTGCAATTACATGATACATCATAATTGTACAGGCATGGAAAATGGAAACAGATGTTTTAAAAATTAAAATGTATTAGTAGTTTGTCACAACATGACATAATAATATTGGATTTGATGCTAGATATTTTACATATTTTACATAGAACATGTTTTGTAAAAGTAGAGCATGTTAAATTAAGTTTATAGACAGTTATTTGAAATACTGTTTGCCTTGTGAATTGTGAATGAATATGGTCAATATGGAACTGGATTTAAAGAGAAATACTACATCACAAAATGGAGCTAATTAGAAAAAGGTTGTAGAAATGTTCCAAGAAAATAATTTGATCAATAATCCTACAAATAATATCCAAGAAAAGCTACATGTATACAGTATAGAATATAGAAGGGGTAAACCCGATGAAATACAAAAATCTATGTAAGCTTACATTTTGGTGTACGTGTAAACTTTTTCCTTACATTT
>JAQGBH010008061.1:0-10209 GCA_034698265.1 Sminthurinus aureus | reverse complement strand
CATCAAAAGGAACAATATGACGGGGTGCTGACTTAAATTTTCTCAAAACATGTAAATTTGACGCTCTCTAATGTATATATGCGAATTGCAAAAACGCAAGCAGCCGTTAAAACTTATTGCTAATTTCAAAACTGCTAAAAAATTGAATCAAATTTTGTGTACAAGGTAAAAAAGAAGAGAGCGGAAAAGGTGTAGAAAATCTATAGGCGGTGGTTCATTATTTATATGTAAGAATATTTTATATCCATTATGGTAACATATATAGTGTGTGCACCTGTACATTTTAGTCTTTCATCATAATTAAGGTATCCAAAATTGACGACATACATTCATAATGACATACAGAGTACATAATATAATATAATGCGTTCATAGTTCTTCCTTGCATTAATCCAGCGGTCAGAGTCACCATTGCAATTTTGAAACTAATAACAACTAATCTGCACTTTTCACTATACTAATTATGCGTGTGTTGTTGCAGTTTTGTCCTTTTTTGTTATTTTAATGTGCTACATGTTTTTTGGCGTTTAGACACATAGCACAATAAGGTTGGATTGGGCTTTATATTTTATATAGTTAAGGGGTCTTTTGTGAGCTTTCAGTGTGCAGTACCAAATAATAGAAAACAATCAGTATTAACTATGAACTATAATTTAAAATGTGTATGTATATCCAAATTTAAGCAAAAAATCCAGTGCCTATTCGATGTCCTGTGGCTGGCAAGTTCAATTTCACACAGAAAGGAGAGGTTCCATTCGAAACACGGTATGAATATGTCTATTTTATGCGGACAGAAATTATCTAGTCTCGAGCTGTCAAACAAAAAGTCATTGCATTTAAAAAAATCGAAATGTTCTATATTTTATACCATGTCTTATTTGCATGCATTAGCATACTGGGAGGAGTTACACAATCTCCAAGACCTGGAGTTTACTGTAAACAAAATATATCGGATTTTTCGGTTTGTGACAAAGACCAACATGAAATTTGGATTGATGAAACCTACTGTCTTTCGGTGGATTACAAGGGACTACCCGTCGACATTTACAGTTAGAATTATTTTCATCACAAAATTTTGTTAAGGGTTTTAGTTTGTAGTGGTCCTGTATTTGTCCATCTATATAATATATATTACGTTCGCTTCCTTTTGTTTTAGATCGTACAGCTAAAATGGTGTGACTTTCATTACTAAAAGTTAAATAATAACTATTACATTTAGCACCAAACATATTTTTTAGTATTTGTTTATTGTAAGACATCAAAATCATTTGGAACATACAGCTTTTTTGGGTTACGGTACACTTAAACTGAATCGCTTTTGTAACAAATTTACGTGATATTTTGGTAAACAAAGGCATTTTGGGTTATTATAGTTGTTAATTTTGTTAGTCACGTTATTAGAACACAGTTCCAAAAAATGGTCTACTGGTGGCATTCGGTACTCTAATTATTGGTGAAAAATTCGGTTTTGGGTTTGTAAACTTATGTTTTGCAGGTATGATTACATATTGTTAATTTTAATTTTAATTTTGGTTTTTTGGTTTATTTTGCAATTTTTCGTTTATAACTGAGATACATATATGTTTCATTCGGATTAAGGTTCGTGCATTTTACATGGAAATATTTATGCCTTTGACACGTGTGTCTATGTAGCTGTGGTGTATAGTGTATAGCGTATAGCTGGTGCAGTTCATAATAAAACATTAAAAAGATTAAAGATGATTATTTTCACAAAACAAAATAGTTAATCTTTATATTGCTTGTCGAAAAATTGTTTACCAAGTAAAATAATCAGTAAAACATCAAGGGATTATGGGAGTGGTGCATTTTAACGATTTTGGGTTGAAATTCTACCAGTACTAATCAATATGTTAATGTCAACGCTTTAATTGTCCTAGAATAATATGTGATTAATAAATATATGTTAGTTACTGTGTCTATGTAGTATCTAGTATTACTGTCTTTGATACTTGTTACTATTTCAGATTAAAAGCCAGAATTTAATTATATTTGAACAGGTGACCCTGATTACAAGATGAAGTGTATCGGCTATTTCAAGGAGAATTTGAAATCTTACCTGAGTAATAAAGATTTATAGTGATGATTAATTAATTGTTATTTTTTCCCTGTTCAAAATTGAATTTGAGAAGACTTGCCAAAACTAACGTGATTGAATTTGTGTATTTTTCAGTTACATACGATGAATTGGACGCTTTTAGCCGTTACCGCTGTTGGGTATATCAACGATCTGATCTCAACCGAGTTTTAATGTCACTGGCTGTAGGACCTTTCTGTAATTTAGATCAAGATGTTGACAGTATGTTATATTTGATTTATAATAGGTTATTTCTGTTTTTACATGAAAGATTCCTCTCATTAGCTGTCTTCATTCAGTACTGTAAATATAAAATATAAAATGATTAATTTATTTTCCAAAGGTTGGAATCATACACAGGGAGCAGCTGTCGCCCTTCTTATGGAAGAATATGAAAGAGAACGTAAGTTGTAAACAATGAGACGAAAAAATGTATATTTTAGCATTCGATCCATTTCTTTTACATTTTACATTAAATTTATCTGATATTGAACATGGAATATGGGATTAATTTAAACGTTTGATACAATGTTTGTATTTATGTATATTATGCTCTATTTTCCCCTTATATTCCATTTAGGTGACCAATGTCCAATGTATTTTGATGATGGTTCGGATCCATACAAAGCCGAGGAAAGTCGTTTGACCGTCTTTGCTTTTGGATCGAGTTCAAGACTCTCAGTGCCGTATTTTCTTCATTATGTTTGCTCTCTTATGTTTGCATCAGGAGTAATTCGAATCGCAGCAACCACTGTTTTTCTTGTTTGACTTACAATTGCAAATATATTTTAAAAATAATTGTTTTGTATGATATTTCTCTCTAGTTAATTTTCACACATGTATTTTTGTGAAGTTAAGTGTACGATTTTGAGTATCGGAATTTTTAGGCTATTTTTATGTTTCCGATTTCCAGTGCTTGTAATATGCAAAGGAGCTACATAAAAGACAGAGCCAAGAAACTTTAGCCTACTTATATGTCGAAAGTACAAGCTCTGATTTATCCAAGCACTTAAATAGCTATTTTTAATGTGAATTGTATGTTTGAATTTCAATTTTTATCTCAGATTTTTACATGACAGCCTTAACTCTTGAATCTCCATGTGTATTGACATTTGTATAATATATTACTATATACCAAACCAGTACTTTATTTTTCTTGTGTATATTGTGACTAAGAATCTGTACGTATTACGTATGCATGTGGACCGTTTTGTTATCCACACTATAACTTTGGAGGTGTCTTATAAGTTATTTTTTATTTTGATGTTATTATGTATTATGTTATTATTGTTTTGCCTAAAATTTTATGTTGTGTTTTTTTGTTTATTTTATTTTATCATTTATGTCTGTTTTTGATTGAGATTTTGTAACTTGGTCTTAGAAAAATCTATTTTTTTCAGTCTTGACTCGGAACTCGAGACGAAACGCCAACATAGGCTTTTGAATTATCATTACACCATAAAATGAAAGATGTACAATGTGTTCATTGTACATGTATGTAAAATTTATTTATGCACAGTAAATTCCATAAGAAATTATATAATTATTTACTGTAATTAAATGACATGAGATATGTGTAATATGTAATATGTAACGTGTATATTTATTATTTATACATTATACATGACAGGTTTAAGTACATTCGATAATTTAATCTATGATTTAAGTAAGTATATAGGACACAAGATGTAAGACTAACACAAATAGAGCTCAACCACACAATTGTAAATGGAACACACAGCATGAGTTTGTGTAAAAAAATTTCATTGTTATGCTAAAATTATGTTCTGTACTTATTATTTAAAAAGAACAACAATTTCCGTCCGTTTTTAATTGTCAATGCATAATTCCAAAGTCTCTCACCATTTTGTACTTTTGTATTCTTTATAGAGTAGTCTCTGTAGTACATGATACATGATCTAGTGAATATACCCGATGAAATTTTTGTGATCATTGTAAGCACGGTAAACATGAAAATTTGATGTAAACGTAAAGTTTTAGGATATTTTTAAGGACGGATGTAGTATGCAAAAATAGCTATTACGAACAATATAGAACAACTCAATACTTTATACTTTATTTATACAGCCCCGGTGTAATGTTACATGGCCTTTGTAAGACAAAATGGGGTAATGTGTTGTATATGTTTATTATATGAAACGATATGAAAATGGTTTCTTTCATGTTTTATGTTAAATTATTAAAGAAATGCGTAATAAAACACTCACAAAAATTCACCATGTTTTTTTAATGTTTTCATGTGTAAAGGGATACATTTGTTACTACAATGTAGAATAAACTAATAATATTACTACTGGCTGTAAAAACAAAACCACTGGTCAAAACTGCAAATCAAAAGGCATGCCAATTGTTTCCGTTTTTATACATCTTCTGCAGAGACTATTTTCTACAAACTAGAGGTAATAAGACATTTGAATTGCCCCATGGAAACGAAAACGAGATTGGTAGTTCTTCCACGGGGAAATTCATTTCTTAATATCTCTAAGACTCTAACTCGTTACATCCATATGACATGCATTATGTGATTGATACTGTCAAGCGTCGAATGTCTAGCCAGTTAAAAGTCTTTAATAATTATAATTTTGCAAATAATAATTTACCCATTCCTGACTCTATCATTGACTGATGTGGGATTGAAAGCTCTCAGTCTCAATACGCCAACATGTTGGCGTGATACCATGTATCATAGATACAAAAACAACACTATACATATAGAAAGAACCTGGGAATACAAAACTACATGTTTTATAACAAGTCATTCATCAATCGTACTCAAATTGATTTGAAACTGATTTTTTCCTCCTGTGACCTACTGTAGCCAGCTTACACTGACGACTGATGGTGACATTGAAAATCCAAAATATCCAACCATCATGTGAATAGAATTGCAAGTATGTACTTTCGGGGCACTTATTTTTCTTGCATCTATATATACATTATAATTGTACATCCTAAGTACTATGTAGCATGCATATACACATATTTTATGCTAGTTCAAGAAGTGTCTCAGTCATGTGAATAATTTTATTTTGGGTATACGTACAATGTAAAAGTGGTACATACTTAATAATTTCCATTACAAATACTACGACTCTAAATCATAAACTTTCTTTTTGCATTTTTTGCAAAATACGTACATAACTCTAGCTTGGTCTTTATACTATGTATACACTTAGTATACACTCACAATTTACGCATTATATTGTATGAAGAGAGTAAAAGAACGCACAAATCTAAATATGTACAAAATAATAGAGTAATTACATATTACTCTGGGCCTTTGTAGTAATTGTATAATCTCCAACTTTCTTCAAAGATGTTTTCTAAGCATACATAATATTCTTTTGTAAAGCTATAAAACTAAACTACTCATTTTCTACCGTTTTTATATCCTAGCATACCGCATACGCATACAACATTACGCACGGTGTACATAAATAATAAATATATACCTTCTGATACTGAGAGGAACAAAGATAAACGTGTAGGACTTTATAAAATAATAGGACTACTTAAAATACAATAAAAACATTCAAGTACTGATTAACTTTTTTTTGTAAGGTAGGTACTAGGTAAAACTTTTCCATTATCATGATCTTCGTCACTTTTATCACACATGTAAAATTAACTTACAGCTTGCACCATACTATAATGTGAATTTATGTATGTAGAATGTAGACACATTCAAATCATAATGAAATATTGTTGAGGATCCCGTATTAGTACATGTAATATATGCATAAAATTTTAAAAGGGATGGAAGAAAATAAGTATCTGAGTTGTGTTGTTTGTTACTCTACTGCATACTTTGATTTGGCATTTCCCCTGTAAAATTACTGCTCTTCTATAGTAGTTCATTGTAAATTGTAATACATGGGAAGTATTATACTTACGGTGAAAAATTGAAAAATAAGTCGTCGCACTCTCATGTGTTGGTCCTATTATATGCTCAATTTACTCACGATGACGGAACTCAAAAATCATACACACTGCATACTGAATACACACTATACATTATACATACATCATGCATAATCCTGATGCCAAGAGTACAACAAAAAGGAAAAGAATAAAAAAAAAGAGACAAGGATGTAAAATCGTAAAAGTTAAAGTTATCTCAATTCTTAATTCCCAACTGCTATGATGTACACTTAGAACTTAGATACACACTTGTAAAACTACAAACACACTCTACTCAAGTATATAAGGATCTTGAACGAGGATATATATTATAACATATTATGCATTATACATGTATGCAAAAGTTATGTATTCTCGGATATTAGAGACAATTAGATTATTATATATTTGCGAATTATTTCTCCTATATGCTATATGCAGGTAGTAAGTATGTGTACAACATAATAAGATTGCACTACAAAGAGTATACAAAGAGATGCCATTATGCTTTGTGGTACTCTTTTATTTACTTCCATTTTTACGTTTTCTTTAAAATAATAATTTAATTTGAAATACTTTTTTTTTTTACTCACGTTGCCATCATTTTATGTTTATGTCGTTTGATATTGAAAGGAACAACAACATAATGCTTGTAAAAGAGTAACTGTACATATTCTTCGTAGATGAAGTATATTATTTATTATTTACCTTCAGTCGTTTTTGACCGTCTCCAAAAAATTGTAAAATTGCCTAACATTTTTGTACCAAAAACTAACATTTCAACTTTAGTGTGCCTAAACTTTAGACTTTTACTCAATTTTAGTAATTACTGCAATGAGTTCTTGTTTGGACAGAGATGGATAAAAATTTTCAGTGAAACTTTGGTCAAAACTATACAAAGGTGAATGTGTAATACACATTGTGTATACTATATACTGATACACAATTCCATATACGTACATAGTACATATGTGCGTACATAATATCTTTATGTTTTTAGCCTTGTAGTGTGTTGTGTCTTTCTCTTCTGTGTACGCAGACAATTTCGAAAAATCCCTTAAGTATTTAAATGTAATTTTTTATTAGTGTAGTGATAATTAATTACGGGACATTCTAAGTCTTTATTCATCAACTTTATTTGTAGCCTGTAAATAAGACGATGGACTGACTCAGGAGATAGACAATTTAGCGTGTATAATTTGTAGTTTGTCAATACAAAGATTCATTCAATCTCCATCCATCCAACAAATTGTTCAATAAAAAAAGGTGAAATTACATGTTATTTTGTACCTAAGTTTGTTAAATATTTGTAAAAATTTATAACTTCAAAATATTTATCAAATATCAGAAGTACTGGGAATAAAAAAGAAAGATATAATATTATAGAGATAATAACATAGTAGAACTCGGTTTCTTTTGTTAAAAGTTCCCTGGACTTGTGTGTACATATGTATTTGGTAATTTTTGTACAAAATTTTGAGAATAATTTGAGTAAGGTTGATTCTTTTTGAAAAAGATGATAGTATTATGCATTATGTACATAACGTATTAAGATATATTCAAAAGAAACTATTTTGTTAAAATTATACTTACTTTGTTTCTGTTTATTTAAAGGTCAATACAGCACAGTTCAGTACAGTGAATACAACAACCAAGAATCCAGAATAACAACAGCAATATTCATCATAGAAAAATTGTCTCATTAAAACAAAAGAAGAAGACACACACACGTATTTTACAATCTTGTTCTGGGTCAAATATTTATATATAAATTGATATTCTGGATAGTCAGTCCATCGCAAACAAAAATGTATTGAGAGTTGAGAGATATACGTGCAGAAATATATTTTAGCAAGTTCAACTTCGCAGAGTTTTATAATAATAATATATATTATGATGGTCTTATTATTATACATTATACACTTGCAAAAGTAATTATGATACTACGTTTGTTTAAATGTGAATCATTACTGTTCTGAGACGGAGAAGAGAGAAAGAAAGAATCATTACTCAGTATATATTATACAGCATTTAAATTTTAAATCCTTTGTTTCTCTACACTCTCTTTTAAATGCACCATATGAATACAAAGAATATTTAGAATAAGTAATTTTACTACTTATTAGTTTTGAACTTGAAAAGTGTAATGTTGTTCTTCGTACAAAGACAAGCGAAGCTGGAATGGCCAATAATAAACAACATAATAGTTTAGTTACAAATAGTTTGAGCAGTATACTTGGAAGTTCTACGAATAATTGTTCGGCTCTCATCTCTATCAGCCAACAACAACAACAAAATTCAAATAGTTTAATTTCTTCAAGTTCTTCAACATCTAATATTCATCAAATCCACGCATTGAGTCATAATTCTCAAGCTTCATCATTACCATTATCGACAAATAGTCACAATAATACAAATAATAATACTCAAAATCCACATCATCAAATACCAAACCATTCGTCACTGTTGTTATCTACTTCATCTTCTACTTTAAATTTGACATGTAACAACCACAACAACAACAACAATAATACCTTAATCCATAATCAACATTCACATTCATTGATTCATCTACAATCAAATTCAAATACTAATACTAGTTGTTGTAACAGTAATAATTATCTATCCAAAATTCAACACAAGCATAATATTGGCCCAAATAATATTCATCTAAACTTGTGTAATAGTAGTAGCAGTAATTGTAACAATAACAATTCTACATTAAGTTTGAATGACAGTAATAACAGTATTGGAACAGGACTTCTCGTAACGTCAACATCGACTTCACCGTTAGCGAATAATAATTGTTGTAATGGTGGAAATGTATGTAGCGTGAATGGAAGTGTTCAATGTTTAAATATTGGTCATATCAACAATAATAATAATAATACCCCTGGATCTGTGAATTTAAGTCCAATTTCTTCTCCTATCAATTGTTTGAACAGTAATAGTGGTTGTTGCTGTTCCAGTATTGTTAATGTAACAGGAAATTGTGGATGTAATAATAATAATAGCAGCAGCACTTCTAATTGTTCCAAAGACCAATTGAGACAATTATTTGAGGTAATAATTAATCAACAAATTAAAATTTTATAATGACACGTTTTGTCCATTTCTAAAAAACAAATGAATGCATCTCTCAGGTACATTATCTTACAGTAAAATGTTTTTACTTAACAACTGTATATTTTTGTTTCTTTCATTTTACAGGCGTGCAAAACTGGGGATATTGTAAAGGTTCAACAGCTTGCTACAACAAGAAATGTCAATTTAAGGGATACATGTATTGGAAACTCTGTACGAAAATCTACTTGTTTACACTTTGCAAGTGGGTACGGTAGAAAAGATGTTGTTGAACATCTTTTAAGTTTAGGATCCAGTGTCAATTCAAGAGATGAGGGTAAATTTGTATATTATTGTATACTATAATAAGAATTTTATTTGTAAATTATTCACACATACTAATAATCACAAATATTTAATAGTCAATTTGAGAAAACAAATGTTCATTGTTTTTTTAATCACATATTAGGCGGTTTGACTGCACTCCATAACGCCGCATCTTTTGGACATGTTGAAGTTTTACATTTGTTGATACACGCTGGGGCTCAAGTTGACACACTTGATAATTGGAAGTATTCACCTTTAATCGAGGCAAGTAGTAAAGGAAAAGTGGATGTCTGTATAGCTCTATTACAAAACGGTGCAGATCATACTATACGAAATTCCGATGGAAAAACAGCATATGATTTAGCAGACCCCGCTACAGCGGCAGTCTTTACAGAAGATTACATGAAAATCTCTTTATTGGAAGGTTAGTACATATTACAGTAGAATATACAATAATTGAATACAACAATAATAATAATTAACAGTTTACTAATATTATGATGAACTTGTTCTTTCTAATACTGTCCATTTTTTAGCGGCGCGCTCTGGCAATGAAGAGAGATTGCTATCAATTTTGACTCCATTTAATGTAAATTGTCATGCACAGGATGGACGAAAAAGTGAGCAAACATCAACTTTATTCATATCATTATACTGTGATTACATATTATTATTATATAGTATTTCTTGCGTCAAGAAAATATTAAAATGAAATGTGAAAAACTTTATTTTAGGGAGCGAGCGAAGCGAGCTCCCCTTATTCTATCATGTTGTCTGTCTGTCTGTCCGTCCGTCCGTCTGTC
>JAQGBH010008060.1:0-10210 GCA_034698265.1 Sminthurinus aureus | reverse complement strand
ATCGTGTGAATTATGCATACAGAAGATGTTTGCAAATGCCTATCAACATGTGAAATATATATATATAAAGTACGTGTGTACATAATATTGTCATAATATATTACATTGCTTTAATCTTTAAAAGTAATATTATGTGAATAATCTACATGTTTTTGCTATGAAAAATTTAAACTTATTAAAAATAATAGAATTAGGAATTACTAATCAAATGACAATAATATAATGATCTTGATATGACTGTACCATGTATGCAAAGTACTTTATATTTTGAAACAAAATAAATAAATAAACCATAATAATATTATTTAAGTTGCATTTATTTTTATATTATTATGAAAATATAATATGCAACTTTTTTCTTTGTTTACCCAAAAAAAACGTTCATGAATAAACCGTGGAAGAAGGATATTTCCTTGATATCCCGGACTATTTGACTGACTTAACCACATGTGTTGACCACATTGGAATTTTAATTTTAAGTTCAAAGTTTAAATGTTCAGTATTATTTAATTGTTTTTTTAACATCTTGTCTTGTTTATTGGGGTTCAGGTATGTATATTTAAACTCACTTTTATACAAAGTATCTTATTGATAGTGATATAGTTTGTCATTCAAGTGCTTCTTCACAAATTAAAAAAACACCACACATCAGTACAAATAATAATCAAATAAGGTTTTTTGTTTTGTGTATTTTTCTAATTCATTACAGTTCAAAGATACTTTTTATCTACCATGGCTATGTTAGCTGAGCCTCGAAGGAGGCAAAGGATTGGACCGAACCCAAGGGGTTTGTTTTTTATGGAAGATGAAGACAATAAAGGAAGAGCTTTACTACATAAACTTGGATGGGAATCAGGGAAAGGACTTGGTCGTGAAAATCAAGGCATGAGTGCACCTATTCAGCCAAAAGTACAAATGGATTCTAAAGGTTAGACATCTTCTAATATTATAATCCTGTTAATTAATGTATTTTGTATACTTTTAACACTTGATATTGATGGATGAAATTACATAAACTGTAATATTATTATGGTAGAATGTTCCTGATTCCTGATTCATTTGTATGGTATAATAATAATAATATTATGTATTATGTTTGTTTTTGTAGGTTTGGGTTTTGATATAAAGGCTAATCCATGGGTAGCACATACTGAAGAGTTTTCTCAACTTTTAGAAAGTTTAACACCAATATTACCCGATAGTAATAAATCTAATGATGATGATGATGATAAAATGGAAGAAAAAGTTCTGGATGCATCTGATGAAGAATCATCAACTCCTAGAAAATTAGAAAAAATTTCTAAATCTTCACGCTCTCGTATACAGTAAGATACAAATTCAAATTTAAAAAACCTATACATACTGTAATATGGTCTTGTATAGATTACACTACTTGTTTAACGTTTTATTAAGTATTTATATAAATATACACATTTTATAAACTTGACCTATTACATAATATATAAATTTGGTTCTCATGCATTGGGGTTTTAATACAATTTTTCTGTTTCGTATAATATTTCATATTTTTTTGTTTTCATTTTTTAGTTACCACAAGTTTGTAAAGAGTAAAGATGTAAGTAACTTTTCTAATACGGATTTGAAATGTATCTTTGGGAGACCTACAGAAAGTCTAGCTCCATCAAAGAATAAGAAGAAGAATAAAAAATCTAAATTTTCTGAAGAAGAGAAACAAGTTATACAAGAAGATTCTAATGAAGTGAAAGTTAAAGTTGAGTCTCCTGAAATACCACCGGTTTGCAGTTTTGAAGAAGATGGTGTGAAAGTTATTAATCGGGGAAGCATGTCAGATTACTTCAAAGCTAAAATGGAACAAAGAAGGATTAATGCTCTTAATGGAAATTTATATAATACAGGAGTAGACCAAGAAAATAAAGTGGAGATCAAGAATGAAAATGATGATAATGAGGATAATCATAATAATAATATTAATGGTGATGATAATTCAGAACGTAAAAATAAAAGTGATATAATTTCATTAGTGATGGTTGGTAATAGTGAAAATAATTTGACTGAGGAAGTTAATGATGATGAAGCAGTAAAAGAAGAAGAAATAGAAGAACAGCAAACAACAAGTGAAGGGAAAATATCGAAAAAATCAAAAAAGAATAAAAGAAAGAGAAAAGCTGAATCACTTGAGGAACAACAGGGACTGGATGATAATTTTGAACAGCAACAAAATGATAGTGATTCATTAGAAAAATTAATTGAAGCCACAAAAGCTCATAATTATGCTAAGAAAGAAAAGCGAAGACAGGCAAAGAAACTAAAATTATTACAAGAACTTGAAAATGTTGAGCAAGAAGAAGAAGGCTTACAAAATGATGTATCAACTGCAATGGAACAAGTAGTAGAAAAAGAAGAACAAGTAGAAGAAGAAGAACAGCAACAACAAAATGAAGTAAAAAAAGATAAAAAGAGAAAGAAAAAGAAGAAAGATAAAAAATTAAAGGAATCTTCTTCTTCATCTGAAGAATCTACTAGTGTAAAACAACAACAACAAGTTCAAGAACAAGAGGAAATAGTTGTAGAGGTTGAAAAGCCAAAGGACAAGAAAAAGAAACGAAAGAAGAGTAAACAACAGAATGAAATACTCGATATAGAAATGGACGATAGTACTACCACTAACACATCATTAATAGAGACTAAATCCAAAGAACCCAATAATGAATCTTCGTCTGCTGATGATTCGACAACAACTAATGGCACTCCTATTAAAAAACGCAAATTTGATAAACGAACCTTAACTCATAATGACTTGAAAGAAATTTCTGCCCAATCTTTTCCTGGTAGTAATTTACATCAAATACCAGGTTATGGTATTTGGCTATGATAATATGGCTTTGAAGTTTCACTATGAAGATGTATTATTATGGAATAAAAAAAAAACAATGATGTATCGCTGTAAAAAATTACGTGAGTATTCGTTTTTCTTTTCCTTTTAGTTTTCATTCAAAAAAAAAAAACAGCATTGTCTTTATTATTTTTAATCTTAAAACTTTTACATTCATTATGTAATTTTCAATACATAATGTTTTTAAATATATTTTCTGAGATGTCATAATATGCAAAAGTGCAGAGGGGTGATGATGACTTTGGCACTACGGATTGACACACACACACACGCAAAAACAAATTAACAAATTTACAACATATTACAATATTATATAATATTATAGTATTTTCATGTAAAACGCTGGCTAGAGATGTAGTAGAACCCAGTCTACTATATATTATTCCTTAAAAATCGTAGAATAAATAATAATAATAATTAATTAATAATAGATTACTAAAAAATAATGATATTATGCATAAACACACAAAGCACCAAGTCATTATGATAACAAAATAATGCATGTCAATTTCCATTAAATAGCTTCTATTTTGAAAAATCCCATTTCCACACACATTGGAATATGATCGAAATTATATAATGAGTACTATTTAAAAATAGCATATATATATATTATAGTCTTCTAATAATAAAGTACTAATAATTTGTTTGTTGTACTGATTGGAATGTATGTTTTAAGTATTCCAACAACAACAAGAGTACATTTTACTATTAGACCTTATTCCTATATGTGTAGGGAATTTTTTTTTTGTTTTGCTTCAGAACTTTTACAGATGTAATTTCTGCATCATTATATATACCACATTATATAGTCATTTAAAGCTAGTCGAGGTACTTATAGTTATGCATAATATTATTATTATTTCCATACCTATTTATATATATAAACTAGGAAACCCACAATCTATACATAGATGTATATATTAAATGACTTACTAATTATTTGTACATACTTTACACATGTTATAGTTTTATAATTTTTACAAACGGTTTAGTGTAATACTATAAACGCATCATGTATTTTATACCTAAATATTTTTCTTTAAAAAATGTACATTGATGTGTGTACAGTATCTCACTAAGTCTTTTTAGCCAAATCATGATGTTTTTTTTTTATAATTATTACTGAATCATAATTTATATGTAGAACAGTAGAAATTCTTTTTCTGAACTGAGTGATGTATTATATTAGACAGATTCAAATTTAGGGGTTGGGAATTTGGAGACATGATATATAGAATATATTTTGTAGTTTTCCTAATTCAAGTTCATTTAACCATTTATAGAATAATACAATATTATACATAATTTTTTTCAAATATTAAAGATATAAGTCTCTCTCTAAATCCTAATAATAGACTTAAGTAAAACAATTAACATGATTTAACAAAAAAAAACCTTAACATCTTTTTCATATGATATAGTTCTTATTACATAGCACTATAATATTCTATATAATAACCTAAATATATGCATTAATTATAATTTTCCATAATATGTATATGTTACTCGGACAAAAGCGACTAATATATAATTCTTTTACGAACTGCGGCTTTACAACCTCGTATAAGTTTAAATAACCTATATGTTTATATTTTACATGATTATGTATTTAATGGTGTTCTATATTCTATATAGTGTAAAAGTACATCGGCTAAACACTCAACACTCACAAAAGACTTTGATGAAACAAAACACGATTATTGTACATGCATACAAAAAGTGTATCTCATAAAATATTATGATGATCAACTATAATATAATATACGTTGCTTATATATATGTTTTTTAAAAAAAACATAAACAGACAAAGGATGTGTATGCATGTATAATAACCTGATAAACTAAAATTATCATATTTCCAAATAAATCATGATAAAAAATAATTTACAAATTATAGATGGTCATATAGGATGTTTCAGAATATTAGAGGGGTTAAATGGTTTATAATACTTGTAATAATGTGTATATTTTATGTAAACATATATATATTATGTTTTGATGATTCACATGCGTCGTTCATGCATATACATTATATTTTATTCGTCTGACGAATTCCGCCTTGTTCTTCCTATAATATTACTTTAACTGAATTATTCATAATATAATATGTCGTTTTTCTTTTCGACGGTTCTGGGAAATGACTACCAAACATGGCATTTGTGAGCGGGGTTATAATTTGAACCGATGGGACAAGAAAAGTCTTCAGAAAATTGTTTCATGTTACTCATAGGACCCCGAACTCTGAAATTTAGAATAAAGTTTGAAAATGAAACAAAAATTTCAAAATTTTGAAATGTTTAAATATAAATGGGGTAAATTTTTTTTTACCTGAATTGTCCAGGAGAATGCACTCCAGTCAATATACGTAATTTCAATGATTCTGGTCGATATTTATTGCACCAAACCTAAAAGGACATTAATTGAAATTAATTATCCGCCATTTTAAAGCACACATTAATTCATATTACTCATTAATGGCAATAATTGTTTGAAATTTGCCATAATATTTAATATTTACTATTTACTATAAGAGCTGAAGAAATTATGGTTAAACGAGAATAAAAGCTGTAAAAACTTACATGTGCAGAACTTATCCAGAAAAGTTGTCTTTGAGAGTATTTCAATCCTGGTAATCTCTTTTCTTCCTGGTTTCGCTTAACCCAGTCTTGATAAGCTTTGTAAGCTTGTTTGATACCACCTATAATTTCAAAGAAATGAGCATTGTATATTGTGTATATTGTGTATTGTGTATTATAGTCATAATATAACTTTCGTAGTCAAATAAATGTTCATTAGAAATTATATAAAATATCAAAAGAAAGTCAATTCTGTGTCACGTATGAGAGATGCTAAATAAATTTTTAAAAAAAGTACATTACCATTATCTGCAATATTTTCTCCTTGTGTATTGATTCCATTCAACTATATTATACAAAACAAAATTTGAATATAAAATGATATTGCAATGTCTATTTGTTTTCAACTGTATCTATTATAAATGATTATGCAGTTTATATATGCATATATGCTCATACCTTTAGATTGTTCAGTTCAGGAACAGTGTAATTTCCGTATTGCCAAATGATACATTGTGCTCGTTTTAAATAGGATTCTTTTGTAGTTGGTTGCCACCTATTAAAAAAAGTATTTATATTACAATTAGTTTAATTTCCAAACTTATTCTACCGGATTTTTATTTATCAGATACTAAAACAGTTATGTTGCACAATCTTGAA
Organism: Sminthurinus aureus; assembly: GCA_034698265.1. Taxonomy (NCBI): domain Eukaryota; kingdom Metazoa; phylum Arthropoda; class Collembola; order Symphypleona; family Katiannidae; genus Sminthurinus; species Sminthurinus aureus. The sequence goes on along the minus strand of JAQGBH010008060.1, from coordinate 4,096 downwards.
TCAGAGAAAGTGTATAAGTAAAAACAAAGAGTAAATTCTTGGAGAAAGTACCATGTACTTTCTCTGACCATTGAAAAGTAGCTGTGTAACCAAGAAGTGAAATGTGATTTCAATAATATACTATAAACTATTATTGAAAACATCATTCTGAACTACAGAGCTCAATACCATCAAGTAGTGCTTGTATATATTTATTGATTATTAACTTACCAATCATAAAGATTTCCGTCTGTATCAAATTGACGTCCTTGATCATCAAAGCCCTGTAGTACACAAAAACATATTATTATTATGTACGTTATATTTGTATGTCAAACGTCAAAGTAGTATGCAATTATTTCGATAATTTAGTTAGCTATACGTTAAGTAAAATCTTACGTGAGTAATCTCATGTCCAATGATCCAACCAATAGCTCCATAATTCATGTATTTTGGTCTGTCACTAGAGAAGAAAGTACCTTGTAAAATGCCAGCAGGGAATTGAATGGAATTTTCAAGAGGAGCATAAAAGGCGTTGACGATTGCTGGACGCCCGTGAGATATCCAATCAGTTTTGTTAACTCGTTCCCTGAGTTTATTGTAAGCATAATCGGTACCAAAAGTTGTCAAGTTGAGAACGTTTTCCAAATAACTATCCTCACTCATTTCCAACTGCATATGTACAAAAGAATAAAAATGTGTCATGTTTTTTGTTTTAAAAAAAAGTCTAATACAAATACTAATTCGAAAACTGTTTGTACTTTGTTTTAACTTACGCCATTGTATAAATCTTCAAGTTTTGAATTATCCAAAAGTTCATGGGGGTAACCAATATGTGTTGACATAGTAGAAGCCTTCTCTCTTGCGCGTTCTTTTGTTGTTTCGTCCATCCAATCTATATCATTCAGTAGTTCAAGGAAGGACCTTCGGATATCTTTAACCATTTCTTGAGCAGCTTCTCGAGATTGCTCCTTGAAATGACGACGAACGTAGAGGGACCCAATAGCGTTTGACAAACTAAGGAAAGTTGAAAGTACCATGAATGAATGTATATTATTATACATTTTAAAAATTCACCATGTACAAACATATCAAAACAGATATCCCGTTTTTAAATTCACACACAACACAAAAAAAAACAAACCCGAAAAGAAGTATTCCATTTTTCATTAAATTAGAAAGGAGTATAATATGTACAAAATATTTACAAAATATTATGAAAAATGAACAATATATTCCCAAACTAAAATTTTCCTTTATAGTTTAGAAGGAAACACACACTCTGAAACATATATGGTATTATTATTTCTAGCATTTTGGTTTCAATCATATCCATATTTTTGTACAATTTTTTTACACCCATAACAAACTGTAAATACCCCAAAATAGTTTCGTAAAACAAAATTTCCCAAAGTTAAAAAATGAGTTGCCTTTCTTTGTTTTAAAAAAATTCTCAGTTTTGATTCAAACATCGTTTGCTTTTTTTGTATCTTGACATTTTTTTTCATTCAAATTCAAGTCCAATATAGACATTCCGATTTTCCCCATCATTTTGAAACTTACGCTTTTTGACGGGTCCTAATACATAATATACACATGAAAAATAGTGAATGAGTTGTTACTGTGTTTATCAATATTAAATAGTTCAAGTTTTTAGAGTAATCATCCTATAGGTGAAAATTCTTTTGAGCATTCAAATTCTTTTTTATCTGCAGGAAGAATTCTTGTAAAAAGTTGTAACAATTATTTATGTTATGCGAATCCGTGCAGATTATCAAATGAGTATACTTGTTCATGAAATACATTAATGATATGTGTATGTATATAATATTATAGTGTAATAAAATATAAACTTTTTCAGCTTCTTCAAATTTCTGTGTTTACCTGGCAGAAACAACTCCGACACATTCTCTCCATCTGGGTTCTCGTTCTCCCTTTCCACTGAGAGCGGAAGTATAATCCAACTGGAGTCTACGGGCAGCTTCATTTAAGTAGGAAACTGAAGCCGCAGCGCCTCTCCACATAACGTAATTTGCTTGAGTTCTTTAAAGATTCAAAAATTAAAATGATTAGTTATAGAGTTGTTATAATATATTATACAATGTCATTCATGTCAAACTTGGACAACATTTCAAATAATTTTATTGCTTGAGTGTAACGGGATATAAAAACTCCTGTACCTTTTGTCGGTCTCATTAATGAATTTCTCAAATTTTTCTAAATAGGAAGGAACGGTGACAATAATAGTTTCATCTTCAGTTACTCGTACCTTTAACAATAAATTAATTCATGAGTTTTAGATTTTTCATACTTGAACAAATTGTTTTGTATATAAAAGTAGTGTATTGTATATAAAAGTAGTGTATTGTATATAAAAGTAGTGTATTGTATAATACATAACAGATATATAGTTCAACAATTAATAAAGTATATATGTAGTGATAATAATGGTAATACTTTGGGGGGTAGAAGAGTGTTAATGTATTCCAACCATGGGATGGATGGATATTTCTTCTGAAGATCTGACACTTTCATAGGGTTATACAATTTGGTTACATTACGACGTTCTTCACGGGGCAAAGAGAACTGTAAATTTCACATAATTTAATAATAATATTATACTTATACCTATTATATTATGGTACTGGTAATTAATTATGTCAACAGTACTCGGCATAATATATCATGCATATTCATTACTAGAGCAGGCATGAAAAATAGTAGTATGTATTATTAAAAGTGGTTTATTGATTAATTAACTTACATTGGCAAGTTGCCTTTCGAAAAGCAAAGCTTCTTTCATCTCTTTCTCAGCTCTTTCTCTATCAGCACCCAACAGGACAGCCAGATCAACCTTTGTAGGAGAACAAATACATAGACAAACACATGATTTAATTCCAGTTGTCTCGGGTATTTAAAGTGTATTATAGAAACAGAAAACACAAGACATGACCCAAATTCAGGCCATTTAATTTATTAGCATCCTAAGCTGAATGAAACTACTACAACAACATTTTCGGTAAATATTCTAATACGTTATATTATGTATTATGCATGCCTGCATTTTGCTGATATATAATATATATATATATAACTTTGTTCCTTCTACAAATAACTCTGAATACTAACGGGCTGTGTTTCTTCTTCTTCCTTTCCTGTGGAGTGGCAGTGAGCCAGCTCATTGGACAGTAAGAGACTATCGAATAATATAGGATGAGATGCGTACAGGAACAACACAGGAAATTCTTCAAATTACTTAATTTATTTGCATTAAACAGTCTCTTAATACTAAATCCAAAGAGAGAGAAAATAGAAATCGACGGGGGACTACCCAAATAAATATCAGAGTAACAACATCAGTAGTAAAAACAAACTAGACTCCTGTAACCTGTAACATCAGATTATGGAAATGTACATCTCTACTTTTGGGTACATTAATTCTGAGTGTTTTTCTTTCATTCCTATTTCCTATGTATACAGTCATCCTAAATGTACGTATACATGTACATATATGCTAAAAGGACAAACAACAAACAGTGCTAAACTTTATACTGTATGTTGTACCCATGAAAATTTTATATGCATATGCAGTATGCACATTATAGTAAACAAGGACAGGGCTTATTTGTCTATCAATTAATATACACTGTGTTTTTATACATACCTGGTATTTTGCATAAGCTTTGACTTCGGATTCATTGAGACCTTTCATGAGGAATTCTCGCGAGAGACCGAGTGCAGGTTGATCCAAATCTACAACGCGGTAGGTCGAGTTCTTTACATCAGTTGTGACAGAAAAGTCGACAAAATAGTCGACTGAATAACCATGTTTACGGAATCTGTAGACAGAGTTGATCCATGTAAAACTTGAAGCATCCCAACTGTCTCCAATGACTACCGGCCATCCGCCAAGTCTATTTGTAACAAAATAAAAACATTATTCGTTGTATGTTGTATAGTTGTCATTATACTCTTCCTTTCAACTATCGCTTTTTACCAATAGTAACGTTTGTATATTAACGGGCAGTGTACCTTTTGAATCTGATTCTAAATACATTAGAAATTTGTTCTATCTTTGGAGCCCAAACGGCTGAATGGATTTTCATGATCTATATAC
>JAQGBH010008059.1:0-10211 GCA_034698265.1 Sminthurinus aureus | reverse complement strand
CAAGTGAGTTTTATTTTTAGTTGCTTAGGAAGTTTATACTTTTGTATTGATATTTTTTTGTTTATACATTGTTCCATATACAAAGTGAAATGTAATAACTAAATTTTCGATTCACAGGTTTCAATGGAGTTACGACCATCTATCATGTAGAATGTTTTGATGAACGCACAAACGAATGGTACTTATGTCTATTTTTTAAGTATTGTTTTTTTTTACAAAAAACTGAAAAAACGTTTTGCTCAAAAAAGTATGTCATGTTATAAATTCAACCTAAATTTTTTAAATACATATACAGGTATGAAGCAACTGATATGAACATTTATCGATCCGCATTATCTGCTTGTGTAATTTTGGGATTGCCAAATATTTATGACTACATTCATCAACACCGTGAAAGACTTATGGAGGAGAAACGGCAAAGGTTGTTAGTGTTACAAAATCAACAGCATTAAAAAACATTAAAGGAAGGCTAAATTTCAAAGACATCAACTTTTATATACGTGTGACGAATATGGTTTTGTTCCTGCATGTATTGTAGAGCTAACAGCGTAATTTAGAACAATTATTACTAAAATTATCCAAGTACATGTGATTGATATTATGGGGTTACAAAATAATAACCAACGATTAAATTTTTTATTGAAATGCAAAATACTATTCATACCGTATTAAATCTCCATATTTTGATAAATATATCTGGTTGTTGATATGTATAGTATACTTTGCCCTTTGCCATTATCACAATAATTGAATGAATTTGAATGGAGCTCTATCACCAAACATATTAGTAAATTATTTGTTTTCTTCGTACTTATATACATTTACTAGTCAAGCTCATGTTGGTTATAGAAGACTATAAAATTCTATGAATTTAAAAAACCAATTTAAAACCAAAATTCTAAAAAATCCTATCCCTCGTTCGTTTGATACATAATAAATTACAACTAGTTTTTTTTTTAGAAATTAGACAATATTAGGTGGAATCATTGTTTTAACAATGCAAAGAACATGTTGAACAAAAACACATCATCATTTCTTTCTTTCAGTTGTAAAATTGTATCTTCCATTGAAAGCCCGATTTGCTTTTATTATAATATGTGGTTGAATCAAAAAGACTAGATAGATATATTATTATAGTAAAAATTCGACATTCGCAACGTTTTTCCTCAGTGATGTTGTCGTAAAAAGTAAAAAGCACATTTGGTTGTATAAAAACAAGAAACAAAAATTTGTCTTTAAAAAGCATTTCAGTAAAATATAATTAGAAACTACTTCATATACTTAACTAATAATCATTATTATATATGATTCTAAAAAGACGAGGAAGTAAAATTCACAACACTTGATTATCAAAATGTAATATTATTTTATATTATATCATTCTTTGTTTTTATAAATGGTTTCTTAAAAACAATAAAGTACGGCACTGATACCCTTTGTTCTTTGATATAATAATTAATAATTGTTATCATTATTTGTTTTTTATTTATATGAGATACAGATACCAGAGTAGACTTGGATTCAAACTTCAAACCTATGGAATTTTTTTTATTTATTTTTGCCTTTTCTGGTTCTGCATTTCTTATTTAAGTATTCTAATCAAAGTCTGTAGTATCGTAAATAGTGTACTGTACGAGGAATTATGAATATAATTAATATTATAGTATAAGAATCATAGTAAAAATAAAACTATAAGTACATAAAATAATCTGCGATTTAAAAAAAAAACAACACTACTTCCATAATTCTTGAGTTAATCCCAAATTGCTGATAGCATTCGCTGGTAATACATTTAATTTACGAATATTTTCGGCATAGTGCATCATTTCTGATGTGACAACTCTGAAATAAAAAACAAATCAAGTAATTTTTAGTAGTTTTCAAATAACGAAATAATAATGTGGATGAAAATATGCATGTATGAAAAGATTAAGTAAGATTTCCAGAATTATTTTACCCATGTCTAGGACCTCCATCTTTTAAAATTCCTAAACTAGCGATTCTTTCTTTTAATTTGGTACGAAAAACTTTATCCACACGTACAAACAGACTGGAAATCTAAACAAAAAGTAATACAGAAATAAGAACAATCATAATTATTATAACTAAAACAATTTCAAAGAAGCAAATGTATTTCATTTTATTATCAGTATAGTCACTTGGATTGATTTTGTTCATTAAAAATCTGAAATAAACCGGAATGCTGATAGATTAAAAACTGATAAGATTAGATGGATAAAAAATAAAAAACTATACATCATGTCTTATACCACACATTTTCTAATAGAAAACCTATTTGCACTAGATAAAATTATCTTATTTTTTATTAGTAAATACTACTTTGTGAATTTTTATGTCAGTTAGAGGCTAACAAAAGCCATCATTTATATTCATATTTTTATTTCCTGATAGATTTCATTCAAGTTTATACTAATCTTTAGAATAAGAAAAAAAAGGAATACAGGAATAGAAATATTTGGTTCCCATACTTGTTTCTGTGTTAGGACGGATCCTATGGCCTCTCTAAATTTAATAATGTTCTTTGAAACATTATTAATTGCTGTTGATGGTACCGGCGGCCTCGCTTCCCAGTTAACAAGCTCGGCGTCAATGACTTCAGCAACTATTGTAACCATTTTATTTTCAACATCTTCTGAATGTCGACAAATTTCTAAATAAACAGCATCTACGTGTTTTAACTGAAAAAGAAAATCAATACAGTTGGCAATAATTATTATTGTTATTATACAAAGAATTTTTATAATATTATGTTGTACCAGTAAAATTTCTATACTCAATATACTCAACATTTCTAATAAAATATTCGTTTTCTAAATACTGAACAAATTCCAAAAATCAAACAAAAAAAACGTACTAGATGGTGATTTTTGCTGGGTAAGGCTTCTCGAAATCCATCTTTAATTTCTGATAAAACACCCGCAAGTAGGCACAACCCTCGAACAACAACCGCTAAATTTGCCACAGTTATAGATTTACAAATTTTAAGTTCAACAGCACCAGCACCTAAAACTAAATGCGCCACACGTGCATTTGCATTTCTAAGTAACTCTACAGCCCCTAGAACTATTTCTGCATTACCAGTCACATTAACAAGATGAGCATATTCTGCTATAACTCTTAATAAAATGAAAAATACTTCTGCTGTACGACAATCTTCTTGATATTCGCCATTTTCACCATTTTGTTGGGACTCTTGTGGTTGCATTGATTTTTTAGGATCGGAAGACAAGGACGGTTGTTGTTTATTTTTGTTGTTATTATTGTTATTATTATTAGAATTTGAAATTATGGACGTTGAGGACTCTTTTTTTTCATTTCGAGTACCATCATTCTTTTCTTTTGCATTACTACGACTACTACTACTAGTACTACTACTATTAGGAGGGTCTTCATTAGGATGATGATTAGAATTTAAATCAAGAGGTATAATGTCATTTTCACTATCAACTTGTGATGCTACATTCTGAATTAAAACTTTAATATTAGTAGTAGGACAGATTTTTTTCACTTTATCTTCTGGAGTAATACGCCACTTTTCCCTATCTAAACTTAAGTTCACAATTTCTACTTGTTTTTGATGAAATGCACGGAAGAATTCAGAAGTTTGTGTTTTTATTTCAGAAGCGGCGGTGTAGCGAAGTGTTTTTGTTGTCCCTTTTGTCGATAAACTGTTAGCAAATATTTCAAGACTAGAAACAAAATCACGAACGGCCTAAAATATAGAAAACCAATTATGGAAAAAGTCTTTGTTATTAGAATTCTTTTTACTATTACTATTATACTGATAGTGTTAGTATTATAAAATATAAAAATCCTACTCATTTTCAAGAATAAAACATGGATTTGCTAGTTTACCTGTAAAGTTGCAAAAAATTCAACTCTATTATGCCAAGTTTTGCGATGTCTTAAAATACCCGTAAATTTTTCATCTGCACATGTTGTGGACTTTTCTAATTGACTTGCTAATTCTATAGTGAATGTGGAATAAACTTCATTTGATATGATAGGTTCTTCATTTTCAGATCTAAAACAAATATGAAAAATCAAAATGAAAATGAAGTTGAAAAGTTTAAAAAATAGTTTTGAGTTTTCAAATCATACACAAACGTTATTTGTTATTTGTAAAGAATAATAATAATGATTATATGATTAATCAATAGAATTACATTATGGAACTATGTAAATTATCACTCGACTGCCCAACTGCAGAATTTGCACAGTGCTGAAATAGAAGTATTACATCCTGAACGAAAACAAAAAAACAACAAGCAAACAACAACAGAAGCATGTTACATGTTATGTAGTTTTCCTTTAATAATGTTTTTTAATGAGTTGATATTATTATTTATTATTATGATGCAGTACAAAAAAAAACATGATGACAATTATTTTATTTATACTCAATAATAATAAATACATACTTTGATGTGTTCTAAAAGTTGAACTAGTCTTTGGCCAAGTTGTGAGATCATCTTTATCCATAAATCAGTCGATAAATGAGGAATGGCCATTTGTACGGAGCTACCAATAAGAGAATCAGATTTGGAATCTGATTCAGAGACGGCTTCAATTAAAGTTTGCTTTCCGGTTGTAGTCATGGCCGTACTTATTTCTTTGGCTAAAACTGTCACGACTGGTGCAACTATAAACGAAACGAATGATTTAATAGACTCGTAGATTTGTTAAAATAGACTGTTTTTTGTTTATGTTAAGCGTCATAAGCGTCGAATAAAACAACTCACCTTTTCCAACACGTAAATAACCCAGAATAATCGAAACTAGACGATCCTGGAATTAGTTTAAAAAACAAAAGTGATAAATATAAATTCACTTTTCTTTCTGAACATGAGCAAAAGTAATAAGTACATTTCTAATTTCTATATTTGTCCTATGGTCTATGATCATTGCTATTTTATAATTACTCACTGAGGAAATACAAAAGTATTGCTCTAATTATATGACTACGTACTTATGTATGTTGTTTTGTAAAAACTAAAATAATCATTATTATTGTAGTTATTTGTTATTTTTAGATATAGGAAAATGTTGATAAAATTTGTTTACATACAATATAAATAATGTAAATTTGCCAATTTACTTAAAAGTATTACTAAAAACGTAATCTTACCTTATCAATTAATGCACCCATTTGTTCAATTGGTCTATTTAAATCAGCAGATAAGTTTCTCTCAAGATCTGCCCGTAACATTTTCTCAATCGCATTTCGAATTTCTACTAATTGCGAATCCAGATGTCTGTAGAAAAAAGTACAACAACAAAAACACACATCAAAGTCATAAAATAAATCGCCTTGTTATTTGTTATATTATACGTACTGAAAAACTTTTTACTAGTGAACTTTGTCTTTGTACATAAGAAATACATAAATGTTGATAAAGTTATTCAATGAATAATATTAAGGAGGCTATCAAGATTAATGAGTCTGAACCTGAAAGAAACTAATCCCTGAAGTTCTTGGCGTAAGACCTCTTGTGTGGTTGCGATAAGATCTAGAGCACCAACATAATCCGAATTTCCTAGCAAAGATTGAATAGCTCGTTGGGCTTGATGGACTGTTGACATTAACTGTAACTAATGAGCATGAAAAAAAGGTAGAAAAAAAAACAAGTGATGTTAGACCATTACCTCGAAGTAAATTTGTTACTTTGTTCATGGAATATTTCAATACATTAACGACTTTGTTTACGTCATTCTCTATCTTGGGTTTTGCTTTACATTTACATAGGCATAATATGTAATATGTAAATATGCAAAAAAGAAAACTTCTGGTGTACTTACATATTAGTAATGATACCCAAGTAATCTTATTAAGTATTGACTATATTATTAATTATTATTATTATATGGCTTACTTTTTGATAGAGTATATGTAAATTGGATTTTTTCTTGGCTGAATTAACGATGCTTAAAGGAACTACAACATGATCTCTTTTAACTTGTGTCAATTCTTCCCTAAAAACAAAAAAAAATACGTCAATTAGTGGTGAAAACATGATAACGAGGACATAAATTCAATCAAATTTTATATGATAAGAATACGGGATTTTTATCTATGTTGTGTACAGAAATGCAGCATGTCACTTGATTTCACAAAATTTTCCCTCTTGGAGTGGTATTATGTATTACATATTATTATACTGCACATAATAATTTAACATTCATGTATATTTACTATTTACGTACTTTATTTTCTGAACACAAGTTAACGCTTTAGAGACTTTTTCAGAGACTTTATCCTGGGTAGATACGGCCGAAAAGAAGGCTGAAGATTTTTTACTAATTTGTTGAGCAAGACCAACTTCAACTAAATCTAAATAATGACTTAACTTATCCTGCAAAAAAAAAAATGTTTTCTATAATAAAAAAATACTTGTAAGAAATTAAAAAAAATGTAAACAGTGTAGAGTAGATAATAGCTAGACGTTCAGTAAAATATATTAACATAAAATGTTCATAAACCGTATAATATAGTAACATGTAACATACTTGAATTAGTCTAGAAGGCAACCCTTGGGAGTCCACAGAAAAAACTTCTCGGAATGTTTCAGAATTTGTAAGCGAAAAATTTGGTGTAAAGTATATTCCTAGAATTAATATTGAAAAAGAAAAACGATATTCAGATTAGTTACAATACAAAGTATCAAATAATCTTATAATATTATACTCTTTGGTAATATTATTATTACTGGACATACGACATAAATTCTAACATTTAGACATAAGACTACTTACTTGGTATAGGACTTGCTTCTGGTTTTAATAATTGGTTTGATTCACGTGCTGCAAGTTGAGGAAAAAATGGATGTAATGGATCTTGAGAGACTGGTAATTGTGTTGATGATTTACGTTCTTGTAATCGTCTGTAACGCTGAAATGGTTTTTAAAGCAAAATGATATTACACCATTTCTCAGTTTCCAAACATTTTTTAAATCGTTCACAGCATAATATATTATAATATTATGTAAAAAATAAAATCATACAATCATTTTTTGTGGGCATGAGAGTTTTTTTTTTACCTTTAATAATTTTCTACAATAAGGTGCAAAATATGAATTTGGAACATCTTCAAGTCTTGTGGATTGTGGAACTACAGCCGTATCCACAAATGATTCACCCCATGTTTTGGTGAAGAAATCACGCTGTAAAAATAATAATAAATAAAATATATAGTTGTTGAGAAATCAATCAATTATTATTATATCAATTTCATGTACACACAACACACTCTATCATCATACTTTTATTATTAAGGGATTACCTGCTTTCCTCTATTTGGATCATTAAGAATTGCAGAAAGGTTCTGAGCACATGAATACACTGACCAGTCAACTTCCTTTTCATTCATAATTTAAATCACAAGTAGTAGCGAAAAATATACTGTGGTTAATATATTTCCCGTATAAAGACGAGGGTTTTTTTTATTGCACGTCTTTTGTGTTACATCCAATGGCCAATAAAAATTGAAGGTGATGGAATATATTGATACTGGATACCAATGTCAAAGAAGTATATTATTCTCTCTGAAATACACAAACAAAACGATTATAATTTATTATCCACTACATAAGTACTCAAATGTGTTGTATTCATACAACCATTACAGTTTTGGATGGTTAAAAGTAAAAAGTAAAAAACAAATCAAATTAAACCCATATGCGGTAAAAAAAATATATTTACAAGCATACGTAGGTATTATAACTTTATACATTATAACAATATCCAATCTTTGTGTAGATTTAAACATTCAAAAGACAAAACCAACAAAAATCACTTTTATCACTTATCAACATTATGACAAAAAGATCAGCATTAAGTGCAATACATATTAAATACATACACATATTACATCAATTTTAACTAAGATGGGTTTACAAGTACAATATTATGAAATATATGAAATGTAAAATATAAACAGTACTATTTGTAAAGTAACTTACCCATAAAAACACATATGAATGTCTTTCTTCTTAATAATAATAGGGATACACAGTACACAAAATTATTATTATTACTCAATAATACATAACTTATAAATGAAATGGCTTATTAAACAATCACACTTATGGAAGTAAACTGAGTACTGTTCAAACTATACAAACATGTTATGGAATATTTTTTTACAACAAAATCTAACAGCACTTTATAACATTATTATTTATTTATTTATCATGTAAATATTTGCTTACTAAAATGACGACTTCCCCAAATCTAAACTTATTTAACTCTTAACTAATCCCGTTTCACATGATCTGTTTTGTATTCTGAATTAAAATTAAAAAATATATTATTCTAATATTTCAAATTTCCCAGTTCATAATGACGTCATACTGAGAAAATGATTTTAGTATAATTGCTAATTATTTTCTAATAATTAATTTTAATTAATTTCTAATTGTTGTGTAAGTACATATCACTATAATGTATTGGTAAATACAGCATTAAGTATTACCATTTTTCCTTCTTTAAAGTCATATGCTACTGATGCAAATAAAATGTGTCTCACTCTTGACGTATGTGAAAAAAACCTATGCATAAGATATTGTGGAGAAAGTTTTGTGTAAACGTTTGTCCATGATTATCACGGACATTGGAAAGCAAACTTTCTCCGTCCTTTTGGAATCTGATTCAAAACGAAAACTGGAAGACTAATGAATCTAGAATAATATGTAGTTAATTTTTTATACAATAAAATTATGACATGGCGTACATATAAAGATCATTTCCGATACCTATACTGTTACGACAAAATGAGAACAATAATGAAGACATTGACAACCCACAGCGACCTCCTAACAAAACCTTCTGTCCAAAAAATACATACATTAGATAACGAAAATTAGAAAACCTTCCTTTTTATTTACAAAAACTGCACATTTTTTTTGCTCAAATTCTTAATTCAATTATGTGAAGAATTATCCATTGTTGATGGACAGGTAGTCAACAAATTGGCTTATAAAAGAAAAAAATAATAGCTATATAATTACTAGATTTTTGAATGGTTGGGCTTATGTTTTTAATAATTTTAAGCATTATATTGCTGCTAGTTGCTAGTCCTAGAAATAGCAGTAACATATTTATTTTCCGGAAAAATGTGAACTTATACATTATTTTAGAGATGCACTTGTTCTTTTATTAATCAGTAATGTATATTATGTATTTATACATAATCTAGTTTACTTTGTTCCCTGTGCTCTCTCTCTCTCTCTCTCTCTCTCTCTCTCTCTCTCTCTCTCTATCCATACGATGTTATATGTTGTAATTCGATGTTTTGGGTACTCACGCTCATGAGTGAGAAACTTTTACCAAACAGCAAGTATATTCTCGAGTTTGCCCATCAATGATTTTATAGTTTAGAATTGGATCCAATGTGAACATACTTTCATAGCTCTTTTCTACAGAACATACTCCTATCAACAGTGGTCCTGTTAGTAGTCCAAGTTTTATCCTATCCGTCTCGAAGAGATTTACTCAATAGGCAGTATTCCTCTAAAACTTTCACACTTTCCTTACATATAAAATACTTCACTGTTCATCCAAGTTACTTCCTATTCATAGTTTTTTTTAGATTTCTTATATTATATCTCCGTTGCCTTTTTACATTTTCAGTGTTTTAGTAATTTTTAATCTAATCTTGATTCCTCAACAAATCCAAAAAAATACCATAATATATTCATATATTTTCTATCGTCTCATTTTTACCATATTTCATCAACCATCTATCTTCATTTGCAGGTAAATTATCAATATTATTATCATAGACTTTTGAATTATTGAATACATATTATGTTCTTAATTCTTGAACAGTATTGATTGTGAAATATTTGAGGGAAAAAAACAAAATTATTAATTTTAATTGTTCACCCATTATTATCCCGATTGGATAAACTACCACACTACTACATACTAGTACCGTCAAGTCTCCTATTATCATACACTTTTCTTATGGGAGCTAAAAAAAGTTGTCTGGAAAACAGGGTTCTGGTAAAGCTACAAATATGAAATTTTAACCCGATAATATTGACTATATTTCCAGTTGATCCCAACTGGAATTACGTTTCTAGCCCCTCCCACTTTTTGGGGGGAGGTGCGCAAAGTGAGCTCTACTCGAAAACCACGAGTCTTCTAATATCATACACCAGCGAGTTTTCGTATTTCTGCTGATGCTACA
>JAQGBH010008058.1:0-10212 GCA_034698265.1 Sminthurinus aureus | reverse complement strand
CTACATAGTAGGGGCTACGTATAGTCAAATGTATTCTTCTTTCTACGGAAGGACCGTAGTAAGAGGAAGAATAATTAATTGTTTATGTACAAAGTAAAAAGTATTACATTATTATTAATTATTATTGTATCAATAGTACTTTGTCGTTAAAACCTTTACAAATCTCTTGTTATTTTAGTTTATGGGAACAAGAATATCATATAGTATAGATAGTACAGTATTTTTAGTTTTTATATTTAATGAAGAATAAGGAATTCTATAGATTGTCGTTATTATGATTTATTTAAAAATAATAATGAACATAACATAACATTATAATTTTTGACTGTCCGTAATATAATTTCTAAAAAATGTCATTATAATAATATGATCCCCCGAATAAATTTTAGTCGTTCTTGTTATTAAAAATAATGACTATATAGTAGTAAGCAATAATTGACAGCATATTTTTTTTTTTATAGATTAATTATTATACTTAATGACTGTGAATCTATCATTTGTACTTTAATGATAAGTTTTAGGATTACACATGAGTTTTGTTTATTTTTGATATTTGAAGTTTTATTGCGGTAATATTAAGTACTAATGGTGATATTCTATTCATACAAAACAATACATAACAGAATCATGTAAAAAATTTGCATTTGGTTCCGCTTCATCGATAATAATATATTATTATGAATTATAATTCCTGTTTATCGACTCACAGGATAGTAAGATCAATTAGGTTATAAGTAAGTAGGTACTTTAAAATAGGACGCCTTCTGAGAATCTCTTTTTATGGCTCGTTAGTTGTCTATTTCCTCAAAAAAAAACTGAAAAATGTTCCAAGTAAAGTATTTCCTTCGTTAGTATCACAGCAGTATCATATAGCATAGCGTCTTTTATATCCAAAATATTACTATCGAATTTGAAGCACATAATATAATATAGAGACAAAAACAACTGTGTGTGTGTGTGTGCTATGTTTTAGTTTTATAGAAACGCATGCAGGTTTAGCCATGGTTACGGAGGATACTGTGAAAAATTTGTAATCTAACAAAATTCATGAATGACAACTGACAACATCACAATAAGAATTTCTTAAACTTACTTTTTATTGTCTATTTATTATTTATTAGCAGCTAAAATAAATGCTAAATAGACAGTAGACTCCATTTATTTGTGTATTTTATTCGTATTTATGATTTATAATTCAAAGTCCACAAGTCGTTTTGAAAAATATGTTATATATTTCCTTCTTTTTTAACTCTTGTAATTTGTAATACAAGGGGGGGAAAAGGGTAATTTTTTTGAACGTTATGTCTGATAGCAAGGTACAAGGAAAAAAATCATTCATTAAAAAGAGCAAAAATCCGTCTACAAAATCAAAATATTCAAGAGTACATCATGTACATCATGGTTATGCATCTGGTTGGTTCAATTCTGAATGTTTAAGCCTAAATAATAACTTTGTACAAAAATTCGAAAAGACTGGGATCAGCAACAACACTAGTCCCTTTCTCCATAATTTGATCAGCGAAGCACTCCAAAAACAACAACAGCACAAGCACCTTTTATCTTCTCGAAGTGTCGTTGAAAATGGCTCCAATAAATTCAAAAGAAGAAGAAATTGCAAGTCAAGTGCATCTTCCACTAATTATAATAATAATAATTTTGTTTGTTCAGTTGAAGAACTCATTCCAGTACTCGGAGCTAGCGGTGATAATCAAAATCTATCCAAATATAATGAATGTTTTACTACTACTACAAATAATTCAATCAATAACAAAAAAAGTACAATTTATCACAAAGAGCCAAAACTCATACTGGAACCATATAATAGAAGAAATCATGATACTAAGATGAGCAATTCAAAAACTTTAACGATTAATGAAAATTTCAAGACGGAACAATTCAAGAGTGGTAGCGTAATGGCTAGTACTGTTTTCTATAATCAGTTAGAGACTGTAAGATTTCAGTATCGTGAACCTAGAAAACCAAAAGATTTACGTGAACATAGACAAAGAACCTGGATTGAATCTCCAGTGACAAATTTAGATTCTTTGATCTCTTCATCCAATAAGAAATTATCCAATATTCATACAACTGAGGAATCAACTTCCAATACAGCTTCAGCTGTGGTAAAACCTCGCGATGAGTTTGAAGCATTTGAGAATACTTTCAAAGATACTCTACAAAATGATCAAAGTAATGGTGAGAATAAAAACAATAATAATAATCTTAATACTAATAATAATTGTAAAATTGAAGACAAGAATCTCCCTGTTTCCTCTGAAAATATACAATGCAGTATTCATGAAAGGAATCCAACTGAAACAATTATGTCCACAAAAGTGTTAGACCGGAAGAATAATACACCGTCGCCACCATCTTCATTGTCAAATGAAATTACTAATGCAAATCGGGCAGTAACATACTGCAGATATAAAGCTACAAATGAAAACGACGACGATGATGATGATGATAATGATGAAGAAGAAAGTTTGGGAAGTGACAATGACGAAGAGGAAGAAGAACAAGACAGTGACAATGCTACAATTATAAATCCATTGAATAATGTACCATTTTTCGATAATAAACAATTTGGGGACTGTGAGGACAATAATAATGAGTTTTGTGAAATCAAAAAGTTTAATACATGTACAACTTTTTTTAAAAAGTGTGTAAACCCTAATGCACTCAACAACACAACATTAGTTTCATGTGACAACGAAAGTAAAAATAATCCATTACTACATGTATCTGAGGATGACGATCAAAATACTACTACTGTATCATCATCGCTTAAAATTTTTCCGGAATGGATTGAAAATCCAGATGGTATAGATATTTCTTATTGTCCAGAACTAAAATTGGATTGTCTACGGCTAGATAAACCACGGTTGAATGTAGAGAATGTGGTTAAAGAAAATTTAGAAAGTATCCAGCCGAAAAAACAGGAAATCGAAATTCTATCCAAGGAGCTACCAAGCTGTCTATTAGTAACTGACACAGGTATGGAGCTGGAGTCCAAAGAGAGTATTGATGATGAATATCATGAACAAAATGAGGAAAGTAGCAGTACAAACACTATAGATATTGCCGATCAGTTGCAAATAGAACCTTTACCATTAATTGATACTATTCTACAAGACAAAAACTTAGAAAATGACCACACAAATTCCTTGTACGAAAGCATGGAAAGTGATACGGATGATGCTTTTCAGATGGAACTGGAAAATTTACGAAAGGAATCATTCAAATATGGAGAAAACGAACATTTACTTGCAGATGAAATAAATGAACACTGTGCAACTGCAATTTGTGAAACTTGTAACTCGTGTAGTAGTTTTCAACAAGAAGAAATCCTCGCCAACAATATTAACAGGAATAGTAATAATGGATTAAACCAGGATGATACAGATGATGATGAAAGTATACAGAAATTATTTGTGAGTCCTAGATTACATCAAGCTCCATCTTCAACGACCATTATTCTGTCTACAAACTATCTCTCATCTACAAATATTCTGCATTCTGTAGATTATGAACCATTAATAGATGAAGAAATCTTAGAGGATGATCATGACGGTGAATGTTTATTTATTCAAGCGGGTGCTATAACTGGTACAACCATTAATCATCATCATGCAAGGTTGAATAACATTGATGACCAACAACAACAGGATACAGAAAACCTCCCAATTTTAAATGTTGTACACAACGAGATTTTTAATTGTTACGAAGAAGCTAATTTTGAAACGACATACGACATGTCTTATAGTAATGAGCACAATAATAATAATAATAAAGTCTGTATAAAACTGTCTGGAACAACTCTTAATAATAATATCAATGTACCAGAACAACAGCAATTTGGAAAATCCCTTAAATTCAATAACTCTCAAATATCTAATGAGGGAAATTTACAACAACATGAGGAAAAAGAATATTTTAAAACACATAAACCAAATCCAGTAAAAGATCCAATCAATTTCAAGCAAAGTGATAAAACTTCTACTGTAGTCTTGGACAAAGACAGTAGTCAATCATTTTTCAATGATAATCAAAGTCCTCGTCCGGAATTAGGAGAACATGAAAATGGTATAATTCAAACTAAACTTTACGAGAATGAAGCAGTTTTTCTTTGGGAATCCGAAATCAATGCTAATGAATCCAGTCGTAGTAGTAGTACTACTAGTAGTAATGATACATACGTCGTGGAGTTGAAGAGACAATCTACAGAACTAACCTCATTATTTTCGGGACCAGATAATGAGATTAAAATTCCTTTAATACAACTTTCTGAAAAAACAAATAGTACTGTTCAATCGCGTACAGAAACGTTCGAAAAATCTAATAATTTATTTCATCGAAAGGATAAAAAGAAAAGTAAGGAATTTTTTTTATTAATAAAGCATAAATAACATTTTTTTTACACTAGTCAATCAATTTGACACAAAATTCCTTGTAAACTAAAACGACACAATCAATTTGTGTCGTTTTAGTACATCTAAATCATTATTATGTATGATAAATGACTAGTTGTTTTAAATTTTGAATTTCAGAACGTGTATTAACATCCAAAAATGCGTGTGATATGAAACCTTGTTGCATCAATAACTCAAAAATTTCAAAATCCAAAGTAATCTCTCATCAAAATAATAACAATAATGATAATTGTACTACTACTAGTAAGAAATTGAAGAACCCACCGTCAGCACAAAATAAGAACACAATTTTATCATCGTTACTTGTTCCAAATTTTAAGAGTATTGATAACATTAACAAGAGTAATTTAGGTAGTACTAATAATTGTCGCCGTTTTCGAAATTCAAAAATACCTATTACTACAAAGAAATATTTGGAAAGTCATTGTAGAAAAACGGGAAAGGAAAAAAGAAAGGTTTTGGGATATTTTCAAAGCTCATCATCATCCATGGGAAAACATAATGTTCTTCTTCATTCTAATAATTTAGTCCTCAAGAATGCAATTACAATAACAAATACAACTTTTAATAAAAGCCCTGAAGATTCAATCAAGTTGTCATCACCCTTAGATTTCACTGAGAATATTCAAGAACCGCCTCTAAAATTATTTCCCCTACAAGAAATTTGTTCAGTTAACATAAAAAATCAGGATTATCCTAAATTTCAGTGTATGGCAAAAATAGAATTAGATCCTTTCGTTGTGGTGCGTATACCTAGTTTTGAAATAGTGAATCAGTCTTCACATCATGTTAATTGTACTTCAGAAGATTCTCAACAACTAATTGAAATTGGTGGCGACTCTAACGAAAATGATTGTTATTTTGAAAATTATTATGTCCCTGATTTACTCCCCTCTTCAACTTTAAATGCAAATCAAGAATCACTGAAAATCATGAAGGAGGCAGAGAATTTTTTAACCGAATATCGTACTCCGGGCTCTATATCATTTGTAGAAAAGTTACCACAATTTGCAGCCTTTTATGATCTTCTTCGCGAAGAAACCTCTAATGGTGAAGATAATTTTATGTTAACACACATAATAAATAATAAATTAATCTTGGATAGGAATGATTTTAGAATTTCGTTGAGCATTGAACATTTTGAGTATTATAATTTATGTTTTACGAATATCAGTATCTGTAATTTGTAAACTTACCCTTTTCCTTTTTGTGACATGTAAAACAGGTGACCACCGTTCATCACTAACCGTACAAGCAGATTCTAGTTCTACAGCTAAAATATCTAAGAAATCCCAAAATGTTCTACATTCGAGAAGCAAGCACAAAGAAAAGATGACAGTTACCATTTCACGGAAGAGAAAATTTTCTCTTAGAAAATGTATATCTAGAAGGTTTCGTTCCATTTTTCATTGTTGCTACTCAAAAAGAAGAAAAAAATCTCACGATAGTAAAGTATTATGTCATCAATACAATCTAAAGGAGTTTTGAAAGGTTATGCCAATGAATAAAATGATTGAATTCAGGTAAATCACACAAACTTTGGTACACCTGTCCTTTGTGCTTTTCAATTAATTATTTAATAATTTTATTTCAGTTTTTAGCTTTGTAATCAGGTCTAATGTTTACACACATATGCACAAATATTAGTTTATGTGGAACCAGTATCATCGTCATAAAAATGTAATTTTGTACACTTTCGTTTGTAGACAACCAATTTTTCTAAACATATTTTATCTACTTACATAATAATTAATAATATAATATTTATAATTTGCTAATACCTAAAATCTAAATCCAATTTTTCAGTATTTTTTAATTCGTTCGTTCGTTCGTTTGATTGCATAGTTTTTTCTCGTTTTTTTATGAATTTTCTCATTGCAAAAATGTATGAAATCCTAAAGAAAAAGGAAAAACGTTCTAAATTTTTGTATGGATACACATTTGAAGTTTTTTTGTCATTCAAAGTTAAATTATATTATCTAAACTAAAATAACAACAAGGAGCAAGTTAAATGAACTAGGTAGAAACTAATTTCTTTGAAAGATATAAGCAATAATATAATATTGAATGTTGTGTAATTCTTAAGATATTCAAAAATTCTTATATCCAGTTCTATATTGTAGTTTTCCGTTCTTCCTTGAAGCATTCCGTCTCAAGCTTTCACTTTTCAAGCTGCTTGAGTTTTTTCACTTTTTTCATCTACAGGAGGCTCCGGAGTCTCATGAATACAAAACCATGGCATTCTCTTCATTAATTCCAATCTGTATCGAGGATGATTTATGGCGTAAACCCACGGATCCAGACAAGCAACTGTTTTGCATGTCAATGCCGGAATCATCGATACAAAAGGTGTAATGAGTTCTCTGAAAAATGTCAAATCATATGTATTATGATTAGCATCGTCCAAGTCTCTTAGTTTTGACCAAGGCAAGGTTCAAAATATTCATACATGAACAACGTAATATGTTTTAAAAAGTGTTTATAATTATTAATGTTTGCATGTTTGTAGCTTACCGATTTCCAAAACAGGCAATCAATGCAGTTATGGCATATGGTGTCCAGCTTAAAATGAATAGTGTAACGATTCCAACGGCTACTTTAGCGATTCTAATTTCTGCAGCCTGCTCCTTCTGTTCTTTATTTCCTCTTAAGGACTCGACGTTCATTTTCTTGGCCTACGTTTTCATTTGTCACAGAAATAAAAAAACATAACCACGTATTAGTTTTTAGTTGAAACATGTGTGTAACACATAACACATTATGATTTATAATAATATATTATAGCTTTTGATTCGGACACTTTTCCTTTTCTCTCAAGTTATCCGTATTTCCTATTCTCTATTTTTCAAGATTTTGGCCTATACATTTAAGAGAGTTGGTAAGAATTGGATATATATAAAAATTGGATGTTTCCCAGTGCTAAGAATACAATATTACAATACATTTTAGTGGAATTCATGACTGGTCGTAGGCATGATTTACTGAAATTTTCAATAGAACTCTATTGTACTTGAGAAGAATAGGACAAAACCAAGTAAATGGACTCCATAATATACAATATGCATTCTTATTTTGGATGACGTATTTATCGTACATGTGTAGGAAGTTCTCTTCATGTTTACTTGTTAATTCTAAATTTTCAAACGTAGGAAACTAATTAGCAGTTCCAGCTGTTTTGGGCTAAAGATTTACTTTATACACTTCGTGGTCATTCAAATACTAGGTGAAAGCATGGAAAGGACATGGCTTCACTAGCATCAATTATCAGTGATGTGTGATGTAGTTATTATTGCTCTCGTACATGCGATCAGTTACTCACACAATTCATAATTACTGACGGTGTATAGTGATACTACTATTTATAAAATTAACCAGCCGACATTCTTGTCAATATGTAGTCTACAGTTTGTACGCTCAAATTATTCACTTGCACAATAATTCCAAAATATGTAATGCTAATTTTTCATGGTGTAGTCAAGAACGGAAATCCGTTCAAATGTTAGAGGCAGGCTTTAATGGGTAATGGGAAATTCATTGAATTGCAACTTTTAAATTACTAATTATACCTTATCGTACTATTATTTTACTGGTTATTTTTCTTAATCATCTGTGTACAAGGAGCTATCGAAGATTTATGTAAAATTAATCTTAAATCTCATGGATTCTAAATTCTAACATTTCAAACTAGAATGGTGAATAAATGCGAAGAAAGGCTAATCTCAATCTCATTGTTCAAAATGAACTAAATCTGTAGACGACTAAAAATAATCAAATCGATGTGAAGCAATGTGTTTGTTTTTTTGTTGAATGTACGATATTTTCCACCTTTTCTCATTTCAGTTCCCAGTGTTTTGTTTTTAAAACCTGAGAGTAGAATATGAGCTTTGAGTTTAACCTACATCTCGTCTAACATCAAAAGCAAAAACAAACTGCAGTTTTTTTAGAATTCTAAATTCTAAAGAGGTCATAGAGTGATGGTAGATGGTAGTCATTATAACAAGGTACAAGGCGAGAGAAAGCTTTTTAAAAGCGATGAATGATTGCTGGACCCTTCAATTTATTTCCGATCAATTGTCTTGCATCATGAAAAATGACTTGTGTATTACGTACGATATAATTTTGTTTTCTTTTTGCCCTTAGCTTGAATCTGGAATAACTTTGAAGGTTAAGCTCAATTTTGGTTTGCATTAGGCATGGTATGTTATTGCTGATTGGCTATATACTATCCACAATTCACTGTTCACTGTGTAATGCCTCATTTCATTTCAAAGGTCATTTTACCATAGACCATAGTACTGGGCGTAATATCCTGTACTATGGAATAGGAAACTGGAAATGGATCTGGGATTGTTTTAGAATAATATAAAATTGAATGTATTTGTAAACAATATAAGGACTTTTCTATACTACTATTACATATTATTACATTATTTATAGTTTATAGATTATAGATACATGTCAAATTTCCTTGCCTTGGACGTTTTGTTAATCATTTCCTTAGACTTCTCAAAAATATTTTACACATAATATATCTCCGATTTCCAAGTGTATATCAAAAAATAATAAAACTGAGTAACAGCACAGCATTCAGAATTCAGAAATGCTTATACTATTAAAAACTCAGGATTCAGGACAAAACTCCGAATTTGTTCTACATCCAAAATCCAAATTGTTCTGCAAATTTTGCAATGTAGAGCATCATAAAACATCGAATTTCAGCATTCCATAGTCCCATATATTTGTGTACAAAATGTGAATGCACAAATGTTTAGGATTGGCTTCTTTTCACCCATTAGCTCAAAAAGGAATCAGGGACAAAAGGAGGAAATCATTTTTTTTATTTCAGAAGAAACAAAAAAAATCCGTATGGATTATGGATTATTTGATCATATCTTAAATAAACAATGTTCAACTGGACTACTTGACTATTGACTACAAAAGCTACAAGGAAAAATAGTATTAGAAAAATAAATACAAATTACAACATACAGTACCTATAAAGATAAGGCCAACATCATTTAGGAAAGGAATTTTGATTTTTTTTTGTAATGGGTAATGGCTTATGTCTACAAATACAACATACAAATGGATCCATACAGGGAAAGTAGTTCACTCCTCTCAGATAGCTATAGATAATACTACTAACTACTAAGGTTTCTTTCTGATCCCAAAAAGTGAAAGAATGACTGAGTGAGTAAAAGAGTGAAGGACAATGGATAAAAAGTAAAAAAAAAGTGTAGGATGTATGTAATAAGTAATAACTGCAGAATAGATGTAGAATGTACACCTCAGTACAGTTACAAACATACGTTCGTGGCCCCATATGAGGATCATGCATCAACGTGAATGTGAAAATGTTTGACTTTGCGTGATTTTTCCGTGCTGCTAATGTTTTTCTTCCCAAAGAGAAAGAGTGAATGAAAGGCTGTACTTTTGAGATTTTTGGATTGAGTAGGTGTAGTTTGTAGTTGTAGTTGTGATACATATGATGACATTTTGAACACCATCCATTTTGCTACCATTTACATTCTACATTCTACTTTCCAACTTTTTACGTTTTACCTATCGGATGGTGGTTACTTTTTTTACTACGTTTTTTTATCCTATTTTTTATTTTGAATATAAAGTACATGGAGCATCAAGCTCGATGAAATACTTTGATACTGTACTATCAACTCTCTACTCTGTCCTTGTATGTACAATAGAGATCCTCAAAAAAACATGTTTTGAGAAAATTTAAGTCAGGACCCCGTCATATTGTTCCTTTTTATGTAAAAAA
>JAQGBH010008057.1:0-10212 GCA_034698265.1 Sminthurinus aureus | reverse complement strand
TTTTCTAAGCATAGTTTTGAAAACTATCTAGCGAGTATTAGAAAGTATACGAATTGGAAGTACTCATAACAATGTTTGCATTCTATTTGAATCAATCTTTGTATTTTGCTTCTGAAATACAAAAAATAAAGATTCAAAATAAATCCATTATGGAAAAAACTAATTTTAATTATTTTTAATCAAGTATACGAATGAAAAATTTAATGCTTTGTACTTTTTATGCAGAAAAAAAGCTTTATTAAAACCACAACTTGTGTACCGTATAATATATATATTATGCATACGTTAAGAATACAATAATAAGTACTATTTGACCCGTCACTCAAAATTTGCATTTTCAAAGAATTTTACAACATATTATGGTATAATATTATATTATAATATACATAAATATTATATTATAATGTACATAATAAACTTGTGAGTCAATTAAATGAATTAATGTAATATTTACAGGACACGTTAGCAAATATACATAAGACATGACATTTCTGATCAAAATTTACATTAAAAATTACAATATCAAAAAAATATGCATGTATTTATCCTAAATACTGAACAAATAATAAGACAATTACAATCTTATACATCAAAATTCATAATATAAGTTTTATACAGTAGAATTCAAATTATTGTAGATTTTCAACATTTGATTTTTTTGATGGAATTTCAGAATTGACTGATTTGGTGTTCTTCTTCTTCTTTTTCTCATTCTCTTTGATAATGCGAACTCCATGTTCATCATAATTACTCTTGAAATACTGAAGAACATCAGTGATTTTGCTCTTACAATCCTTTGCCTGTCTTTTCACATGCTCATCAACTAAACTAGGAATTTCTCTAGCTGCCACTGCAACAGGATATTTTCTCAATATGGCAGCTGTAATTATATTTAAAAGAGAACTTTATTATATTTCCAAATTATGCAAAATTATAATTTATGATAATTTTCTAACATCAAAGTATCCCCAAAAATTGTAATCAATACTTATGTACACATACCCTGAATTAGCTTAACCTCGATTATAGGCAATTGTTCAATTGTGGACGTTTCAGAAGAAGAGGTTCCAGGTGCTTCATTTGCGGTCTTTTTTGAACCTCGTCTAAAATCAAAATAATAATAAAAACAAAAATTATAAAAAGGAATGACTCGCAATAAAATTATCGGTATTTGAGTTCCAATAAAAATTCAAAGAAATTACAATGCACTTACGACTTTCCAGAAAGAGTAAAAGTCCTCAATTCAGCAATACTGTGGAAATGCTTTAACAGCTTTTTAACCGACTCTTGAAGACTGCTAGCTCCTAAAAATTCATCTAGGTCTTTCCTCAATAATACAAGCTCATGAAGTTTTGTCGGGTCCAACTCATCCTTAACAGTAACATATGCCTATTAAAAAACACAAATTGGTTATTAATTCATAAGTATGTGCTACTAATAAAAGCTAAAGGTTTTTCCAAAGAACTTCAAAAATAAAATTTTATGTATGATAGATTTTAATTTTATACAAAATTTACCAAAGGCTTGATTAGCTGTGGATTTTCAATAGGTGATAATAAGGATGAAGAAGAAGGAGAAGGTTGAAGAGCATTTCCATGTTCCAATTTTTCAAGTCTACTCTCAATACGAGTTTGGCCATTCTTCAATTTATCAATATCTTTAGAAAATGAAATAGTTCAGTTGTCATGCATGATTATATATCCATTTTATATATTATACTACATAATATACTACGTTTTGAATGGGAAAAGGTATATAAATTTAGTACCAAATTTTATTTCCTTCAGCAAATTGAGAATCTGTAAACTAATATCATTAGACATGGCCACTACTCCTTCCTAACAAAATTGAAAATAACATTATTTTTTAGTAAAGTTCAACATATGAATGTATAAACGATTTTATAGTCAAAAAGACAATAGTTAAATTTCTAACTTACCTGCTGAAGTTCGTCCATTGAAAATAAACTATCTTCGTCCATTATTTACAGTTATAAAAACTTTTTCCAAATTTTTGTTTATTTTTATACACCTGTGACTACAACCTAATAATATAATATTATTCAGCTCAAACATGAAAGATCGTGAAAGTTGACTGCTAAACGTTTTGTGTTCAAAATTAGAAGCAATTTTTTTTGAAAAGTTGAGTGTACGATTTATTACTGCTTTGCTATTTGGTATAAAACAAATTTCGATTCAGTCAAAAACAGTTTGTGTGAGGTAAGTGTTTTTTCTTTACAATATTGTTTCGTTTAATTACTTACTACTTATTATGTTGTTTATTACGAATTACTTATTTTAATTATTGTAAGAAAATTTGTCTGATAAAAAAGAGGAGCCTGTGAAAAAGGAGGTGCCTGTGAAAAAGGAGAAAAATCAATTTGTGTATTGAAAAATACCAGCTAAATAATTATTTTATTAACACACAATAATATTACAATACTTTTTGTGTTTTTCAACCCATAGGTACGTAATTGTTGAATCATTAGAAACTGACTAATCCGGGATATCAGAACCGAGTTTAAAAGTAGTTTTTTTAAAAAAAAAAATGAAACAACTTGCTTGTTTATTGTTAGTATTATCAGCAATTTTTTGCAGTAGTTATTTTTATATATTATAAATTAATGTCATTTTTTTTGTTACATATTTTAACAAAATTACTCAAACAATTTATTGTATGTTGTTTTATTTTGTGTATTTTTTCTCTTTAATTTGTAATAGGTTTTAAAATGTCTTGTGTTTTCACACCCTATTATGGATTTTCAGCTAAATTTGTCTGACTAACGATTTGCATCTTTATTATTGGATTTTCTATTTTTTGAACCTTGAAAAATGAAGTCAGTGTCAACTAATTATAGAAGTGCAAAGAAAAAGAGACTCGAGGACCAAAAATTAAGTAATATAGTAAATATAAAGCATCAAATTCTGATAATTACTACTTTAGTATTTAGTTTCCTTATATTCATTGTAATATTATGCAAGTATTCTGATGTATTTATATGTATATTTACAGTTTTTGTCAAATAGGTGATCCTGGACTAGCACAAATTTATCAAAATGTAGAAGGTATTCAAAACTCCTCTCAGAAAATTACTCCAGCTCCAAAAGTCATTGCAGAAATTGCCAAATCTTCCATTACTCCTAATAAAAAATCTTCAACTTTTATCAAAACTCCAGGTTAATAAATTTTTAAACTATAAAATATTTTTCCATAGAAAGTAGAATTATTTAATATCTAAAAACTTAATTTGCTAGTAATACAAAAGAAACCTCTTAATGTACTTCATGTATGGATAAAAACTGAATATTATATTTTTACAGCCTCGAATCTGTTTAAACTTTATCATCAAGATGTTGAAAAATCTCCAGTTGTTCCAGTAGCATCAGATAAACAGAAAGCTGATAGTACAGAAAGTAATTTTAGTTTGGAATCAAGCCCAAGTGAATTTAACATTAATCTAGCAAGATTGGCATCCAAGCATCACCTTCCCGATAACTGTCTTGCCGATATCATCAAGTTCGTTAGAACAGCAAAATCTGATGATGAAATGGCATTACCATCCAATTTGAAGCAACATGAAGTTGATTTGAAACTTCGTCGATTCAGAGTCAAAATTTATTGGCAATGTCCTACTTGCAAAGAATTACTATCATCATTAGGAACAACTCTAAAGTTCAATTGTTGTGAAAAAGTGGCTTCTCAAAATGATCCTCATTTTATAATTTTTAATATTCAAGATATTCTGTGCTGTACTCTTCCTCGATTATTTCCTCACATTTATCTGGAAGAAGAATGTAAATGGGATTCCGATTTAAGAATGAAAAATGGACTGAATAATAATGATATTTTATTAACTCTCAACACGGATGGGGCTCCGCTTTTTAAAAGCTCAAATTCATCGATATGGCCGCTATTGGGATATGTCAATGGGATTTCTGAACGAAGAAAAAAAGACAATATTTTACTGCTTGGACTTTTCATTGCAAAGGCTGGTGGAAAGCCAGATTTCCACACTTTTTTGACTCCAAGTCTTGATTCATTAGCTATTTTACAATCATCACCTTTGAAATGGCAAAATCTCAATGGGAAACCTATGGAATCTAAAATTTTTGTTTCAAAAGTCTTGTGTGATTCCATTGCTCGACCATTAGTCATGAACATGACTGTTTTTCGAGGAAAATATGGCTGTTGCTATTGTCTGCATGAAGAACCTGGAGCTTATTTTTCTCATACTGAAAAACTGTCAGAGCCTCGTACACATGAAAGTCATTTATTAATTTGTGAAGAAAAGGCTGAAGAAATAGCAAAGCAGGGTGATTTTAAAGGAATTAAAGGACCGTCTCCGTTTTTTTCATTAAACTATTTTGATATGATACGTGGTATGTCCGTATTTCTGTTATTATTACAAGACTGATTATTATGATAATTAGCCATAATATATATTGTCGTAGTGTAAAGTCAGATAAACATCGGTATTAATTTGGATGGCTTTATTATTTTGCAGGATTTCCCCCTGATATTTTACATCTATTAGATTTAGGAATCACCAAAACATTCACAGAGTTTTTTATTTCTTCAACAAACAAAAAATTTCCTTGTTATCTTAAGCCTAAAATTCGTACAAAATTAGATCAAAATTTAAAATCAATTAAACCTCCGTCTCGTGTCAGCAGAATGCCCAGAGGACTCAAAGATTATAAATATTGGAAGGGTCATGAATGGAATCTCTGGCTTCTTTATTATTCTCCAGTACTTCTGCAGTCTATACTCCCAAAAACTTACTACGAACATTGGATATTGTTGGTTTATGGAATCAGTCAGCTTGTAAAGACAGATGTGGATGATGAATCCATTGATATTGCATCAAAATGTTTGGAAGACTTTTCAAGCAAAATTGAAACTCTCTACGGTCATAAATTTGAACGATTTAATATTCATCTGCTGAGACACCTTCCTGAATTTGTAAAGTTAATGGGGTCTCCTCAAAAAAATTCAATGAATTCCTTTGAAAATTTTAATTCTGTTTTGATAAATTATACAACCAGCAGTCAATTTGTGTTATCCCAAATGTCAAAACGATACATTCGTGATGTTGTTTTAACACATTATAATCCAAAAGATTTTAATGTCAACCTGAAGGGTTTATCAGTGGATAACTGTATACTTATGAATCATCAGTCCCGATATGTTCTTTCAAAAGCAGAAGAAAATGAAATGAAAAAGAGTAAGTACCAATATTTTGGAGTATTACTTTTATAATTAATAATTAATAATAATATGGAGCACCAAACAAAAACAGTAAAAAAACATTGTGTAATATTATACATAGTTAAAATATGCGGATAACATTTCTGAAGCATTTAAAATAATTCAATTCTTATTATTCTTTTATATTATAGCTCCTCATTCCAAATGTGAATTTGCCTTTTACCAGTATGTTGTATCAAAAGGACAAAAAATTCATTCTGATTCATACAAATTCAAGAAAAGAAATAATCAGTGTGTGATGTTGTCAAATGATAATGCGTTTGAAATATCTATTTTTTTGTATGATAAAAAATGTAAAAAAGTGTTTGGATTAGGCATGGAGCATAATATAAGTCCTGCACTTAATTTGGATCATACATTTTTAAGCTCTTCATGTCAGTCAAAATTATTGTCAGTTGATAATCTAGGGGAAATTTTATTGAAAATTGAGCATAATAGTTCTGTATACTTTGTAAAATTCTTGAATAATTATTGTCATTTTAACGAATAAGGCCGTTCCTTTACCTTATGTATAAAACTTGGAGAGAATTTTTGAATTTTAATAATAAACATGTCAAGTAACTTTTTTGTAGATATTCTTTACTTGTATTATGTCTTAAGATTGCCGATTTTTGTCAAAAATGTATGAAAAGTAAGTAATATTATTATTAAGATGATAAATGATGTCGCAATTCTTAGTTAAATAATCAAATGTGTGAATGTATAACGTAAAAATAATAATAAAGTGGTGAAATGTACATTTTTACAGTAAAATTATGAATCGCTGTGTAAGTAAACTGTAAAAGAGATTGTTATTAATGCTTTTTATTCGTATGCTTTTCAGAAGTATTAAAAAAAGTATTTATAAGCATTTATAAGCATTGTTGCTAATGCTCATAGATACTCGCGAGAAGTATACTTGTCAATACTCGCTGAAAACACATGCTAACATATAGTTACACATTAAGTATGCTTATGAAAACCATTAGGAAGTATGTAGCGAGTATACTTACGAAAAGTATTGATAGCAGGCAACTATTAGGAAGTATACTCAGAGATAGTTTTCAATACTTACTCGATAGTGTGGATCACAACAATTCACCATTTATTATAATATTGCAAATTGCAAATCATAGATGTTGCATATTTTCTGTCTTGTTTGAAATTTTTGTTTCAAAGGTAAATCGTATTTAATTTCTGATGTGTGGTTCAATTTTAATTATCATTTAAAAATGATGTGGTTTTATTGCTTTTTGAACACAAAAACTTTTCTCACTTAATTTTAAATATCCATGTTTGATTCTTAATTCTTAGGAACCAACTTGAAACCTACACAATAACAATCATTGTGAAAGAATCAAAGTCTTAATAAACAGTAAAACACAAAGCAATTTAAAATTCAAAGGGACCAGAAGAATTTCGGAAATGGTGAAGAAGAGATCAATGACGAGGAAGATGAAACAAAAACACGAGGTAGCATTTTATTAAATATTCAATAATAATATTAACAATTTGAAATGCATGTTTGTTTGCGAACATGAAAAGTCTAAAAATTGTACAAAAATTTTACAAGTGTTTGTTTTTGTCTGATTGATAGGATTCGAGTGCTCAAAATTTTTGTAAACTTGCAAAATTTAAACCACCAAACGAACAAGTAAAATTGTGTTTATTTAATTACTTTGATTTGATTTGTTTGCCGTTCTTTTTGTGAGTTCTTATGTATAAATATAATGTGTAATTGAATTTATTCTAAATAAAAGGAAGAGCCGGATCAAAATAATGAAGTGGAAACAAAAGGGATGCATCCACTTTTAATGGAAGATGTAATATAACAATCTTTTTTTTTTATTAGTAAAAATTATCATATTTCTTGTCTTGAAGTGCTAAGGAATAAGAAATGAAATAATGTTTTTTAATTTCATACAAAAATTACAGATTTTATCTCATCTTTTTAAATTTCTGGATGTACAAAGCTCAAAAAATTCCCGTCTCGTTTGCAAATTGTGGAATGATGAAATCAAGAAGAATTTCTTTCACAATCGAGCTGTCAAAGTTCCTAAAAAGTTTTATGGTAAAAGATTGAATAATATAAAGAAACCGGCAGAACTTGACAAATTAAAAGAAACTTTTTTCTCATCTGTTGGAAAAATCCAGGCATTAAAATTCAATTATCATCCTGATACAGAAATTTTCATTCGCCTGAATATTCCATTGGAAAAAATTGAAACGATCCTTTCAGCAGTCGATCAAGTAGAAATGGAACAAGAAGCCAATGCAAAAGCATTTGAAGAATTATTAAAAGTAGCTCATCGTGTGAAACACATCAAAACTGAATTACATTGGCCTGTTGACAATCCTTGTATGAAGTTCCTAGATTTGTGTCTCTCAGCAGCTGATAGAAGAGAAAAGGAAGGAAAATTCAACCATCCGCTGATCGTTTCTGGACTGCATTTGGAAATCAAAACAAGAGAAGATTTGAATAAAATAAAACAACTCTCGGAATCCTCATTGATTCATTTTAAAGAAGTGGCATTGACTCCATTTTTTGATCTCGCCGAAATTCCAGGGTTTCAGCTTGAAGTGTCTCAGCTGTTCCAAAAAATCCTGGAGAGGAACAAAAAGGTTCTATTTGAACTTTTTATTCTGGACGACCTTGGAGTCCTTCCATCTTCATTCAAAATTCCAGTGCTGCCTCATCTTGAAAATTTTGTCCTTCAATGTAATCCGAGGACAGCAGAACAACAGTTTAAATTTGATCCTGACTTTCAATTCCATAGAAACATGTCAAAACTGAAGAGGGTTGTATTAGCGTTTGGAGGAGAAACAAATGGGCAAACATTTTGGAATAATGTGCAGAAAATTGAACCAGCACCATCTGTGAAACGCTTGTACGTGTCTTGTTCTGGGAAACTTGTTACAAAGAAAATTTTTGAAACATTTTGCGGCATTGAAAGATTGGACGCACACAGATATTTTTGTTTGGACTTGGTTCATCTTGGTCAATGCTGTTCAAACTTAAAATATCTTTGCTACTCACTTCCGGATGATGAACATGATTCAAAATTACTTGTTTCAAGAATCACAGGATTTCCTATGGAAATAATTAAAAAGCGACTGAAGTCAATGAATATTAAAAATATTCAAGCTTTGCGTGTCAACTCTTCTCTTTTGGATCTCCCAGGTTTGTTTACTATGTTCTTTAAAATCGTCAAAGACTCCAGAAAATTTCAGTAAAAGTTATTATAATTAATAATATAAATATAAATACAATACTTATTGTCCAAGAATACTTAATATTATGAAACACTAATAATAATAATTTTTTTACTACAACTTGTTTTAGGCTTGACAAACTTGGGTTTTTTTGGCAGCAAAGAAATGTTTTCGGCGTTTCAAAAGTATTTGGGACTGGCTCGAGAATTGGTCCTTAATAAAATTCCGCATGTCAAAGTACGACATGTTACACAAATTAGGAAATGACCTTGTATGTTGTAAGCCAAACTATTTTATGTCAATTGTTATACATTTATTTATATTATTATATTTGCATTAGTTGAGCATTGAGCATTCTTTAGGCATTTGCCTGGTTTCAGTCCAAAGTAATTTACATTTTCATTTCCTTCCTGTTTCTTTTGATGTTTCAGCTCGGGGAAAAATGAAGACATCAGTCAAATCTAAAGAAAGTTGTTTGTATTTGGATTAGACCACTAAATATTCTGTGTAATTTTGTCATTCTTTCTTATTGTTAGTCTTGTGTTTATTTTAAAGACTATAATTCGTTTCTCATTCACTTTCTTATATTTTTCTTCCATTTTTCTTCCATGCCATTTTCCTTTACATTTTTATGTGTATGTGTACACTTTTGTTGAACTCTGTTTCATCTTCAAGTTTCTCATTTGATATTTATTTAATTTCCTTTGTATTTAAATATTGACTAAAAAATATGAAAAATGGTATGCAAAATTATAATTCAATGCTTGTTGATTTCTAATGACAATTGTTGTCAGAAACTTTAAATAAAAACATAAATTCCTAAATTAAAAAATGGTCTGTATTTGTAAGTTCAAATTTTGAACCATTTATTTAAGTTTGAGCTGTTTTTGAATTCAAAAAGAAGAATTTCACTTGTTTGAGCACCAAACCTTTACTGTTTACTGCCTTTGTTTACGTAAACAGTAAACAAAGGCAACTATCTCTGTTGCAATTGTACCACATCCGCTATAATTTTAAAGTTCCAACGACACTGCCCTTCTTCTTTCTTGCCGCTGGCAAACTTCAAAATTCCGAGTAAAATTTGAATGCTTTCACATTTCATTGGCTGGAGAAAAAAAGAGAGAGAGATGGAACATGAAATTTCATTGCAATTGTCATTTCGCCTGTCATCTTTCGTGTAATTTTAATGTCATGTCAGCAGTCAGCAGCCAACAATCGTCCATAGTCAGACTTCAGACTCATGTGGGCAGGGAGAAAGGAGAATTTGTTTTATTTGCTCTTAATTTACAAAGTGCTGTTGAATTTGCCAGCGTGAAGCTCCATTTATCTCCACTTTGATTACACGTTCTTTGGTGGTCTTTTATTTATCCGTGAAAAGTAGTTAATTTAAGTGCATTTCCATATTTAATTCCTCAGATAATTTATCTATTTTGGAAATAATTCTTGCAGAATTTTATTGCCTCTTCATTCCTCAGCGTCCATGGACAGTGGACAATAGACAAGTGTGCACACTGGTCAATTTTGGGTTTCCGGTGGCCAAAAATCGGTTTTGCAACCAAGTGGTTTTGTCTTGATTTTGCCTTTATGTAACGTACAAATGTCTGAATACATCATATCTAGAACCATTTAAAATTTAACAGCGAAACACGGCTACAGTAACCTCTCAAACACAGCTGCTCAAAAAATTTCCTATTTTAATGGGAAAACTTTGAAAGAATGTATCTAAAAACTTCCAACTGCTTCCACCGTCCA
>JAQGBH010008056.1:0-10214 GCA_034698265.1 Sminthurinus aureus | reverse complement strand
CGCTGCGCTACCCTAGCGCGATGCAGAATTCAGGAAGCGCGTTGAAATCGTGCATTTGCCACGATTTAGATTTTTTAGTACAAGATGTACTTTTTTGAGATTCCTGATTATTCAAACAGGGTTAGAAAGAGCATAAACAATGGTTTTAACCCAAGGAGAATGACTTTGTCAAATTAGTCTGTCAAAATGGTTCTGGGATCAACTGAAGTGAATCAGAAATCTGCGTTGTTGCTGTGCACTGGCTAATCTTAAAGAATTTACAAATGAATTTCTAAACCATAATAAGTCGCCGCACACTTTTACGATGCTTTTTGATGTTGTTGTTCTTTCTGGATTGTGGATTCTGGGTATTTTCAATCTAAATGAACTCCAGGAACTTTAAAAAGTTTGTTACTTCAATTTCCAACTGTAAAATTGTTATTGGACGCGGAAGTTCTCTAGTGATAAACGTATACGCATTTTCAACCCTTTGCCTGTAAAAATGTACGTGCGATTCATCTGTCATTTCAAGACTTGAGACAAGAACGAATTATGAATTGGCATGCTGTGAATCACCACTTGTGATTGGGCAAAAAAACATTGAAGGATTTTGTTTCTTGACAAAGTTTTAAATTTATTGCTCTGCTATGTTGCAGTGTGTAGTCGGCGGGTGTCAAAGGAAGTTTAACGTCGTTCGAAAACAATTTGCACGTTTTTATTCCTACTCGCCAACAGATTGAATAAGCATAATGAACTTTCAACAGAAATAAATAATACTGTTTTAAATATAGAGTGCATTCCAAAACTAAAATCGTTTGAAGTTGTGGTTTGACTTTGATTATACGGGAAATAAAAAACTCAAGAATTTTTACCGTTTACCGTGTACCCAAACAATGTCACATGCTGTGATGCTGAATTCAATGCAAGGGATTACATTGATTGTCATCGGAGCCAAGAATAATAAATCACAGATAATTTATGACGCATGAGCAGAAACAGCAGACTTTTTTAATTTAAAAATAAATAGCATTTTTATTCTTCTTTGTTCACAGGAACGATCAAATGTGAAACTTAAGATGGATTTTGCAACTTGTTTGAATGCATCAAATGTCAAAAGCAGTTCAGCGAGGCTTGCAACGCTCTTTATCATATTTAAGTTGTTCACTTGAATTTGGGGACTGGGTGTCCAACATGTAAACTCAAGTATTTTGTGCGGGAAGGCAAGCATATCTGAACGCGCATGATTTTATCTTGTGTAAAACAAAACCTTTGACTTTTTAGCCAAAACTATCCACAGAAAATACCCAAGGCTCAGTAAATGTCAAAACATCCATAAATTTTAATAAAGCAATAAAATGAAAACATTTACTGACATGAAACGCCATTTTTTGAGCAATGGTTAACCCTTGAAATATTTTTTATTCTGTATCCTTAATTAAAATGTGATGAGTAGACTTGAGATTTGAGTAGCGACAAAATTCATGAAAATTGGCGTGGCTTCTCACTTCTCACTCCCCGCGATAGAAACCGCCGATTTGAATCCCAAGCCGCAGAATCGCTCTCACCCGCATCCGATTTTCTCTCCTTTTGATTTGAAACACGAGGTTTTGCGACAGCATTTGACATTCTCTTCTCAGCTTCTCAGTTGCTGTGGTGATTTGGGAGGCAGTGTCAAACATTCCCATGGCGAAAGCAAGGCCGTTGATCGCAAAAATCAAGTACAAAGTTCCGAGAACAGGTTTCCGCTCAATCACTCGAATCGCAGACAATTCATTTCGAATTGCGGACAAAAGGCAAAACATTTTAGCCAAGAAGAGAGCATCGCAAAACAGGAGGTTGAAGAGTGACTCAAGAAGCATCAGCTCGCGGAGAAATTTGTAGACAAAAAATGAAGAGCAAGATCGAGCCTTGACTATTTTTAGCTGGCGAAATTCCCTACAAAATTTCACAAATTCATTCATTTCACAAATTTTGTACACAAAGAAACCCAGGCAAAAGTCAAAAGGAAGACTTTGCTAAAAGTCGATTGAGGTTAGATTTTTGTTGTACTCAATTTGAAAGATTTGTTGTTTCGCCGTTTCCAGGAATTCGACGATGAAAGTGAGAACAGAAAGTACGATGAAATGAGCAACGAAAAGATATTCCAGTTGAAACAGGATTTCAAAAGCCAGGCAAACACCAACCACAAAAGCATTTCTTTGTGAATGGTCAACAAGGGAAATGAAAAAGATGCACAAATTGGACTGTACAAAGTACGTGAACAGATAGAAACCAAATGAAACATAAATGATGAATGGAAAATAGCGGATGATCAGCATGAGCAAATCCGTTTTCGTTTCTGCTTTTTCAGCACCTGGAAAATAAAGTCCAAATTTTAAACCTTTCAAGAAAATATATTCGTACATTGTTAACACAAATGCGGTTGTTTTTAACTAAAAAAGAAATTGAAATACCAGTAGCGACATCTGCCGTGGATGGACTTGGGCCTCGGCTTTGATTTTGTCTTTGGCTTTTATTTTGGTTGTGGGAGTTGAAGAGTTGATTGAATATCTTCAAGTCGAGTTCTTTTTTCGCGCCGAATTGAACAAGCAATGCGTAGTTTGCACAAATATACATGAGACAAATCACAAGGACATTCTGAAGTTGATCTACATTCACCGAATTTGCACTATCGTTTTCGAAAACAGGGACTGGAGAATTCGCCAATTGTTGAAAAGACAATGCAGAACCATCAGGATTTTGTATCCAGTCC
The DNA here is from genome assembly GCA_034698265.1 of Sminthurinus aureus. Lineage (NCBI taxonomy): Eukaryota > Metazoa > Arthropoda > Collembola > Symphypleona > Katiannidae > Sminthurinus > Sminthurinus aureus. The sequence continues at coordinate 7,483 of JAQGBH010008056.1, read as the reverse complement.
ACAATTTGTGTCTCGAGTAACCTTCCGGATAAAGCGAGAGCTGAATGAAGCCGCCATTGTTAACCTCACCTCCATATTTAAATTTAAATGGATACCATGGCAACCGAAAGATCCACTTGAAGATCAAGAAATTGTAACGAAAATCCGATGTCTCAGAAATCCCCACCGTCTAAACTCTAAATTCTAAACTCTAAAGTCTCCAAGCCAAATTTCTACGCTGAACGACCGAATGAACTGGAATGACAATTGACAAACGATCCAAAAACTTTAGTGCGTCGTGAAAATATTGTTTTTGACTCAAACGTCCATGAAAATTGACAGGGACGGAATTTTAAACTTTTCTGCATTTCAAGTCACTTGACATTTCACATTTCCAACGAGTTAATTGATCTGGATAATTTGGTTTTGACAGACTAGAGTAGAGGAAAATTGTCCATTGACCATTATTTAGTCAAAGTTGACGATTGACGAGTCAGCTCAATTTTCTTGTTCAATGTCCAGTTCTCAGTTATCTGAATGTCTTTCTACTGGATATTGTGTAACTATTTTATATGCAAAACAATGTTTGTTCCACATTTCCTCATTCCGCATTCTGACTTCATTTCCTAGATCATCAAATTCCCCAACTGCGCACATTTAATTTAATTCCGGCATTTAATTGACATTTAAAACAGTCATATACCCATCAAATTTGTACGTCAACTCGTTTAGCATGCGGTACAGGAAACAGGAAAACATACAAAACCTGTTGACAATTAACATTTGTTAAACCTTCTACAACTTATGGGTAAATGTGCAAAGAAATTTCAACTGGCATCCAGACAAGTTTTACACCAATTAAAAACAGTTTTAGTCCACATAAAATATTAATGTGGTCGAGACTGTGAGATTCCAACGCCGACTATTTTTTCGGCGGACGTCATCGTGGTTCTGACGATGCAGATTGTTAATTCTTTGAACCCTTTGACTTGTTGTATGACAAATAATGAATATTTTAAAACTCAAATCACACGGATATCGCGCAAGAAACGATAGGAATGAGCTATGCAATTCTGAAGAAAGAGAAGCAAAACTTATATGACAAAAAACAGAACAAGGCGCATTTTTAATTTGTGTTCTTTGATTTGGATGTTTTTGTTTGAAAACAAAGTAATATTACAACTACTCCATGCTACCGACAAAGAGAAATGACGATTATTTTTCTGAACGGCGTTCAATTCGTACTTTTTTTAAAAAATAAACTTGTACGAAATGTTGAAAGATTTCAACATTTATTTCGGAATATTAATAAACCGGTACGAACTACAAACCACAGGAAACAAATTCTTGACTTGGAAAATAAAAAAGGATTAATTTACTTTTGTTCGCCTCCTCGTTTATTTTTGTCCCCTTTCTTTTCCCGTGAAATTCAATAATCCATTTACAGGAATTGGACTGCACCGTCTTTGTTCTACCCTTCCTCTTTTCCAATTTCAATAATTACACTAAATTTTTTATTCCAGCTTGGCGTCACATGTTTCTCAGCCTTTCTGCTCTGTCATTTAATACACTGAACACTGCACACAGTCAAACTAAGTCAACCACCAGAACTGGTCGACGTTTCACTTGGTTTTGAATCAATGTCTTTTAGAAATATTAATAAAATAAACTCTTGTTATTTGGGCAGCTTAAAACAAGTGGAATTGTTGACCAATGTCAAAACAGTCTCAGAAAGATCATTCAGAATAGTGAAAAAAAACTGAGAAGATTGTAGTGCTTTAAACCAATCTCTTTGAGATCAAGTGTGCTTAAAACTAAATTATAAAATCTGTCTAGTTCGAGTGACTGTCATTTAGAATTGAGGTTTAAAATAGCAAAAGGCAGAAAATCTTGAAGTCAACATTTTATTAATAGAAAAGCCCTTTTAAGTTTTCATATTTGGAATGAAACCAATGCAGAAAAAAACTAATAAACCTAAAGACAAACGCATCAACCACAAATACAAGTGCGCCCTTTGTCCGTATTCCACCAGTCGTCTGGACCACTGTGAAAACCACGAGAGAACCCATTTGAGTGACAAACCCTTCAAATGTCTCGAGTGTCCCTTTAAGTCAAAATGGCAGAGTTCTTTGACACAGCACATACAAAATGTTCATCTCCTTCGGTCGACATCCATTTTGTCTCGACCTTTTCCGTGTCCGCATCCTGGATGCTCCTATGCTGCCAAAGATCAGCGACAACTCACAAAACACTCAAAAATCCACTCTGATGAAAAATCGTTCATTTGTTCTTTTCCCAATTGTAATTTCTCAGCAAATCAGAAAACTAGTTTGATTGTTCACACTCGAACTCACACTGGAGTAAAACCGTTCGGTTGTCAATTTGAATCCTGTTCTTATGCCGCATTTACTTTGGGCCATCTTCAAACACATACGCGAAGACACACAAAGGAAAAACCACTCCAATGCCCACAGTGGAATTGCAAATTTTCGGCGGCTCACCATTCGACGCTCAAACAGCATCGATTTACTCACTCGTCAAAAGACAGCGAAGAAACGCGTCCTTCATTTTCCTGTCCAAGTTGTGATTTTTCTACCAATTACAAAGGAAATCTCCCCATTCACATGCAAAGCCACGGCCTGGAAAAACTGTTCAAATGTGACGAGCCCAACTGCAATTACGAAGGCAGCTCAAAACAAAAACTCCAACGCCACAAACTGGTGCATTCTGACGAAAAACCTTTTGTTTGCTCGTTTGAACCATGTGAATTCCGTTGTAAAAGAAACGGGGATCTTCTCAATCATTTGAAGACGCACAGTGAGGAGCGACGGTACAAATGTGAACTTTGTCCCTACCGAGGGAAAAAAAGAAGCACTGTTAAAAGTCATTTGAAGAGTGTTCACTCTGACTTCCGACCTTTCAAATGTCCAGAACCGCAGTGTGATTCTGCTTTTAAGAGAAAAGAATATTTAAAAAGTCATCTTTTGACCCACCAAGCGGACAAAAAATACTCTTGCTCTTTTCCTTTGTGCGAGTATCGGGCCGTTTTGGCGTCAATGGTCAGAACACATGAGCTGCGAGTACACGAAACAGAAAAAAAGTACAAGTGTCAGCTCTGCAATTTTGCGACTAGGGACAACTCAAATTTGGTTCTACATGTGAGAACTCACACCAAGGAAACGCCGTATGTTTGCAAAGTTGAAGGATGCCAATATGGGGCGAATCAGTCCTCTTGCCTCAGCCAACACCAGAAACGAAATCATCCTCACATTTGTTTTAACGAGAGCAAGTAAAATTAACGGATGAAATGTCGTAGCCGTAGATAACAGACCAATTTCCAAACATTTCTGCCCACTTTGAAATTTTTGAATGACACACTGGATTTATCAGAACAAATACAAAACATAAAAATTCCAGTTGTTAAGTTAAGTCCAGTCCCTTTTTGACATGGATTTTTTTCCCTGTTTAAAGTTTATTTTACCTGGCTTTGACTGGTCACTGGTCAATCTTGAATGAAATGTAAAATTCAAGGACGTTTAAGCCACATAAGTGTAAATAAAACACACAAATTCATTCCATCATCAGTTTTACGCTTTTAATTTCATGGTTTCATGTTTTTCAAATGTCAATCATGCTAATTTGTTTTTGACAAACAAGAGTAGAGGAAAATTGTCCATTGACCAATCGGTCAAAGTTAAGGATTGACGAATCAGCTCAATTTCAATTATCTTGTCCAGTTTCCAGTTGCCTGAATGTCTTTGTACCTACTATTTCATAGATATTTTATGTATAAAAACAATGTCTGTATCACATTTCCTCATTGTTTATTCTGGCTTCATTTCCTACATCATCAAATTTCCCAACTACAAACATTTAATTTCATTCCGGCATTTAATTGAGAATTGAAAGAGTCAGATCATTCTTGAGTTGTTTGTCTAACTTGGGCCTGACCCATAAAATACGTAGGTCAACTCATTTAGCACGCGGTACAGAAAAACATACAGAGAAGGTTTAGAGGTTGCTAACGTACTAGTATCTTATTTTTGGCTATATGCGAGAAGAAATTTCAATCGGCGTCCAAGTTTCACACCACTTTTAAACATTTTCAATCCATATTAAATGTAAATGTGCCAGAGACTGTGAAATTCCAAGTTCGCTTATTTTTTTGATGAACGGCACGGCGCTTTAGCGAAGCAGAGTTTGCTTCGGTTTGGAATTTGGAAACTTTGACTTGATGCATGTACAATGTACAATGTTGACGAGTTTAAGCATGGAAAATCAATGTGCAATTCGGACAGGGCTCGAAAAATGTTTTCACACGTCACTCAGAAAGGTACTGACATTTCACAGTTTATCATCGTCAGTCGTACAAAGTAAAATCCTCATGATTGAAAACATGATCGTTTGTGACACCTTTGAATTTTTAGACCTGCAGAATCCCTAAAACAGAATTCAAGACTCAGGTTCAAATTCAGATTTGTATTTTAAAACAGAATTTTTAGAAAAAGTATTTTTACCCACCAGTATTTTTTCCAGTTCCTATCCTTGTCTAAAGTCTGAAGTTTAAGTTAGTTGAAAACTTTGACTTTGAAAACTATTTATTTTTGATCAGAGGTAACAAGTTCATTTTGGTTGACATTTTGGTTCACTGACGCTGTGAATAATGTGAAAAAGTTGAAGGGATTTATCTTCATCGGGTAATTGATCCTTCGGATTGTCCACTATATTTGAGGAGACAAAGATTTCTCCTAGGAATATTCTGCCTAATCTGTTGCTGTTGTTGCTGGTGTTGGCATTTTTGAGATTAACTTGCTCCAAATTTGGTGGTTTCATCACTTTTGAAATTTCTGTTGATGCTGATCTAGTCATTGAACTCATCCTTCTTGAGTAATCTACCTCATCACCAGCTTTTTCCTCAGTACCACAAGAACAGCCATCATCTTTTTTTTCATCTGTCCTTTGCATTTTCATGTTGCCGCTGGATTCTGATTCGATTTCTGATGAAAAAGAAGATTCGTCGTTGGTCGTTGGTGGTCCAAAACGGAAAAGTAACGACCAATTTTGAAACAGCTATGGTTGATTTCTTGGGCAAAATCATGTGCCCATTTTCTTCAAAGTACTTGCGAATTCTTTTCTTATTAAAAATCTTGAACTTTCCCTGAAAATTAAAGATTATTTCAAAGAGAAAAGCAGTTGAGAGTAAAATGAGAAAACCCAGCCAAATTAGAAAGATGAGATGAATATCAGAATCTTGAAATGAAAGTGGTTTGAATATCACGAGAGATTCGTCGATGAATTCTGTTGAATTTTTCCAAATTTGTCGCTCCCTGTGAAAATTGATCTGGTCCCATTTTTCTCACCACCACAAAATTCCAGAACTCAGCAAAATATTCAAGGGGTTCAAAATTAACCCTGGGGCATTTTCTAGCAAGCCCAAATCGATGGCGAATCCGTTTATTTCTTGAACTATTTCGTCTTTTTCTTCAGAATTGTGCACAAATTTCATGTCGAGTTCCGGATGTTTTTTTAACTGCTTTTTGACATGATTCCAAAAGAAAGGAAAATCTTGAACCGTTGTCATGAAAACCGTTTTTGGATGTCTCAATTTACTCGTGATGAGATCCGGCAGTTGTTTGGTGGAAGTTGATTTCTGACGAGCCCAAATGAGCAAGTCTCTGTAAAATTGTTGACAGTACTCAAATTCTTGACAACCAGAAGTTTGAACAGGGAGCATCAAACTGTCGAGACCGCATACAGAACTGCAATTTTTAAGCTCTCGAGAAAACAAGTGAAGAAAAAAATCTGTTTTTAGGTACAATGGTTTGACATTGGCGTAATAACCGTAATATTTGGTCAGATTAAATAAACCATTCCGGTCAATCAACTGTTTGTTAAGACATCCGAAATCCATTTGAGTGTAGTAGACAAAAAAGCCGCCATCTTTGAGAAATTCGAGGGAACTGTTTCACTTTGGATCACTTGCGAACGGAAAATCGAGCTTGTAGTCACTTTTGATGATCCCGCAAAATCCATTCACCAAAATCACACTCATCAGCAACCAAACCACCAAAATCAGGCGAGTTGCTCTTTTAAGCCCGTTTTTGATGCGCGTTTCCGGTTCCACAAGCTGATTTTGCTCGATCCGGATTTGGATTTCTGGAGGAATTTCTTGATCAGGTTGTCCCAGCAAAATCCTCAGGATCCACAAACAGAGTCCGGACAGTATCTTCCAGATCTTTGACGTTTTTGAAGAGTCTGCCCTCGTTTTGACCAATATTACAACTAAAATCAGAATTACAGAGACCGTGATTGCCATGGAAACGAACAGAAGGAGCCAGAATCCCGGTTGAAACGGCGTCATGTAGATCTGAAGTGTGCTTTTTGTTTCGTGGACGCTGTCACTGGTGATGAATTTGTAGTCGTTACTTCCCGTCCAAATCCAATTCAGCGGACAATATTGTACATTTGCAACTTCGGGTTTCTTTGACCAAATTCCTAACTTCAGTTTATCAGTTATCCATCCACCTGCATAATCAACTCTCCAACTGTCGTTAACAAGAGAACGCAAGAAACTTTGAAACGTTGTCGTTAAATTGGCTGGGGCAATTCGATGTGCGGGAGTTTTGAACTGGAACTTTGATAATGTGGTAAAACGTTCGGTGCTTTTCCTCTTGTTTGAAATGATTTGGGAAAAGCTTAAACGCTTTTGACATGTTAACTCTTCCTTTATTTTGTACGGAATTTTCAGATGATTGACAAACCACACGCTTGAAACTTTTATTTCCATTGCCTTTTCAAAAGGTTGTTTATCATCTGTTTTTGTTTCTGTTGAAGTGACGGTGAGGATTGAAATGGAAAAAATGTTCCGGAGGACATCCGAAATGAAAACGGAGAAAAATAGCCGAGGGAAATTTTGCCCTGTATTTTGAGTTTTGCTATGATTTTGTTGTGTGTCTAGCTGAAAAAGTGCATTTCCTTGGTTTGAAATTTCCAAGAAAATTACTGTTAGTTGTGCGGTCAGCCATGGCTCGTACTTGTGCATTCCTGGTTTTTTATTACAGTGCGACAAAGTGCGGGAGTTTGTGTAGAAAATTCAATATTCCATCCAATTTTATCAACTGTATGTTGAAACAAGTCTTTTTCATAGCGAATGCCAGTTACTGTGCCCATGAAAATTTCCCGTTCCATTTCTTCCAATTCTACTGATACTGATGTCTTCAAGGACCAGTGAAACATGTTGATAAAACAAAATGAGTTTTTTACTTGAGCTGCCACGCTCAGGCCATCAATCAAAAACTGTTTACAGCGCGTGTCCTTGAGTTGTTTCCCCTTTCTCACCATCACCAAAACTGGGATTAGATTTTGGTTTGAACCAATTTGAGCTGCTAGTTGAATTTCTTTGCTGAAATGTCGTCCTAAATCAATGGGTAGAACACAAGATGAAAGCGTTACCAATTTCCTAAATTGTGCTGTTTCGAACTCGTTTTTTTACGGAAATTTGCTG
>JAQGBH010008055.1:0-10215 GCA_034698265.1 Sminthurinus aureus | reverse complement strand
GTACATTTTACATTTTGTATTTTGTATGCAGCTGTCTTCTTAACACGTTAATAAAGTTGAATTATTATTATTATTAAACCTCGGCTCTAAATTTTTGAACAGAATAAAAAAAAGCAAATTACCGTGGATTTTATCGAGTCGCCGAGATAAAGAAGGAGGAGAACGCCAATGAAAAAATACACGCTGCTAATCACGAACGGCAGAGCGAAAACTAAACTTTCAAAAACTGCTGGTGTATATGCTGCAAGAAACAATTTTATGGTTGTAGCTAAGAAAAATGTTGCAAACACTCCCACGATTTTGGCGCCAAAACCGCGTTCAAATTCGGAAACGAGACTGCGAACCATGACAAAATGTTCAATCCTTTTCCTGAAAATGTCTTTCTGTCCTGCTAGTTTTCCTTTAGTTGGTATTTTGGAAATATTCTCTAAATCTCGTTCCCACTGCGAAAAAGCACCATCTAGCGCCTGTACGAGCTGCAGAGTGGCGACAATTGAAAACAGCAGCGCCTGCGCAATGGACAATTCGCCTGATGTTTGAGTCAGTGATAAAATACTCGCAGACAGCCAATAGAAAAATGGGCCACCCTGAAGACTGATGAAGGAATATGGATCCAATTTCCAATTGTATAATTGCTCAAGAAGTTTCAGACCGTACATTTGTTCCGATATCGTCATTACGATTATCAAAACAAAAATCATGTACAAAATCCGACAAGTCAGTTTCTCTCTCTTCTGATTCCGAGTTTCTTGAAGGGCATTTTCAGATTTTGACAGTTTTAATTCCAGTTTTTTAAGGGTGGACATAAATTTTAGGATGTGGCGAGCACTCCAGATGGCGCTGACTCGTAGGAAAAAGTCACTAATGTAAAATGTGTAAGTCAGTCCAGAAAACACAATCCGATCGGTGAGTTTCCCAACATTAAGCGCATAGTGTTTCTGAACGTAATTTAAATTTGCACAGGTTAAAAGAATCATGAACAAGAGGGAAAATATTGTGATTGGGTCTTTCCAGGAAAAGGACCATGAAAACAAATTACTGGTATTTTTGCCATGTTTTTTCCTCTTCTTTTTAGAGCGAAAGGGAAATAATCCAAAGGTTCTGAAGATGAAACAAAGAACTTTTGCTATTTTTGAAATTTCATTGCAGTTTTTGTTTTCAGTTTCCATGGCAACCAAATTTAGTTTATGTACAGACTCTTTTTCAGCGAAAAATTACGCAGACATTTTTACGTCAATCTTTCTGTGGATATTATTTTTTATATTTTCGTGCGGTTTACTTTTTAGCGGATGACAACAAATATTTATGCAATTCGGAAGGCGCTTACCAAATTATGAATTATTGACCAAAACTCTTTATGTTAAAAAAATTGTGTTTGTACAATAGACAACAAAATGGACAAAAAATATCCAAGTGTTTTAATTTAAGTGCCCTTCAAAAAGGTTTTGTAATGAAAAATAAACACATCCGCCAACTCACAAAGCATAACAGGAGAAAATATAGGGAAATGAAAAGGAAGTCGCTTCGTTGTATCACGTAAACAAAGAAACTAGAAATTCCCGCTACGACGCAAAAGACAACCTTAAATATTTATCATATTTTGTAAAAGTGCGATTGACGACGTCAGCGATGAATTAAAACACTACTACGGAATCGAGCATTTTAATTGTAATGTTATCAAGTTTTAATGAAAATTTTGAAAAACCGCCAAAAAATCTGTATTCAAAAATTTGACACATTTTTTCAATTTAAATTTCAAGTTGCAAATAAATTGTTGTTTTAAGTATGTAAATATTTATTGTCTGAAATTTGAATTTCAAATTTTCAAAAACCGCCAAAATGCTTTTGTTTCAAAATTCCTCAGATTCATTGCATTTTAATTAGAGAACCGTTTGATGCATTAAAGGATTAGTTTCCCGTGGGTTTTACTCCAGTGACTCGGAACTGTTGATAGTAATATTTAAGAAGTTTGACACCGTCACTAGAGAGCGGTTGTCCAAAGGGTGTGAAAATCGTATTGACCATCAAATCGTGATAGCCGAGTCCATCCAAGATTTTGTCCTTCTCCTCGTTTGGCATGTCGTCCGGTAGATAGCGTCTGTAGTAGAGATGACAATGTCTCTCAGCCTCCACAATCTCGTCCCCTAGTTCTTCCTGATATTGCCAATCTTTGAGAAAAGTGTCCATTGTCACATTCTCAAGTCCGGCCTCTTCAAAAACCCGCTTCCAATTTTCCTCCTGTTCCTTTGCACTGGGAATCTTAACGATCTTTTCATTCTCAATTCGTTGGGCCTCCGGAAGACGTTCGTTCAAATTGTACATCATCGTGATATTGGTGTAAAAGCGACCTCCGGGAGCGAGAAGTCGAACGATGTTGGCGGCAGCTGTTGGTCTTCCGCTTTCTTTGACCCAGTGGAGCACTCTGTTGGACCACACAAGATTGACCTGACCTTCCAGTGACCTCAGACTCGGATGCAGTTGTTCAAAGGGTAGGCTGATGTCGTCAACGTGGAATTCAATTGTCGCGTCATCCGCATTTTCTTTCCTAGAAAATTCAACCATTTGATCTTCAATATCAAAGGCTACGATTCGCGTGTGCGGCACAGTTTTGGACAAAAGCGCCGTCACATTTCCACTTCCGCTGCCAACGTCAAGGATCAAATCCGCTCTGCAAAATTTAAACACAATAGAAAAATTATTTATACCTATTCAAAATAACGTGGACAAAACCTGAGAATTGAACTAATTAATTTTTAAACAATGACAATTTTCATGATCTTCTAAATTCGAAACCAAATTTCACATTAGTACATGAGATTTTTGAGGGTTTTGCTTTAATTTTTACCGTTCAACTCCGTCGGCTTTAATGCGATCCAAAAGTTCCTGAGCGTCTCGAAGTTGAGCTCCGTTCATTTGGTTGTAAAGTTCAGAAGCGATATCCATTTTCTTATGAAGATTTTAAATGAAATCCAATATTAAAAAGTTCAGTTGATGACAAAATTCTCAATTTCACTCTACAACCCTAGAAAAAATAGTCGCAACAAAATTGAAGCTCAAAACCGTTGTGTTACTTTTCTGTTGAACGACTTGAATTGAATTGAATTGAACTGAAATGAACTGGAAAGACGTTGTGAACGACAAGATGAAATCCGAGCTGTAAAATGAAAAGTCTGGACGATTATGCAATTGAAATGGAATATCCCAGCGCTGACGCAATAACTTTTCTGTTAAGTCAGTAGAAACATATGACATAGCTCGTAAATTCTCACAAGTTAATTTCTCTGTATAAAAAGATTGTACAGAATGGGATTTGTGAATGAAATGAAATGGAATTAAATCGGGTATGCAAATGTGCAGCTGCAGATCCAGATGTTTTTAGAATTAATCAGCTCAACTCGACTCCAATTCATTTGTGTAGAAAACATGACACATCGCATACTGAACATGGACCACAGACACAGAAACAGAAACAGACACAGCAAATGACATCCAATTTTGATGCATGTGACAGTGTGACAGTGACAGTGAAAATGCACAAAGGACAAAGGACAAAGGACAAGAAATCATGTGATGCGTTTTTTTAGTCCGTTGCCTGATGAGAATTGAGAAACTCAAATTAAATGACACATTGCTTGACGTCGTTTTATCTCTTTTTGAGTGTGACTCGTTTCTCGTTTCTCGTGTCTTAATCTTTTTACATGTTTGGATTTTTGATAATTTGATGTACTGAAATTCTACTCATGCAAAACTTGGACACTGTACATTTTTTAATCTTAAGGAAATTAAATCAAATCCCTGGAGCCTCGAGGTTTTTTCGTCCAGCGTCATAAAATCAGCCTGGGCTAAATAGTAGTATCAATTTCCATGCTTTTGAACATAAAACGCAGAATGAGGACAAATAAAATGAGGCCGAAACTTTCTATTTCATATTTTGGGATGTCAAATTCAATTGCAATTGCAAAATATGCAAGACAAAATACATTGTAAATAGTGGTGAATTAAATAATCAGACATGACGCAATCTCCATGATATTTGTTTTATTTCTATTGTTTTTTACATCGGACTGACTTTATTGATTTTTTGCTGCTTTTTAAAATGTATTGTTTTAGTATATGCTAATTATTGTTTACTGTATGTTGTATGTGCTCACTTATGCAAAACAAAAGCAATGCTCTGGGTTGATAAACATAGCAAGCTAATTAAAGTAAACAAACAAACAATCAAAAAAATAAATGCATTGTTAAATTTTTCTGTCCATCGCTAGATCTTGATACTTGATACTTGATAAATTGGCTTAATTTGACTCCTTGTTCATTTTTTACTCAGTTGTACACTTTTATTTTTGAACTTTTGACTTTTTGTCTTTTTTCTAATTGGCTGGTTTATAGTCAAAACGCACAGTTACAAAAGTGATTTCCAGGGACAAGACCAAATTTGATTTGACTTGTGGTCTTTCTTTCAAAACAATTAGCCGAAAAATGGAGCATAAATTAAAAATTTGTGCTTTGGTCATTTTCTGTCAATTTGGATTTTCATGGACAGCCGATCCAGCTCCATTTACAGACAGTAAGTCAAAATTCAAAAGTCTTACATAAACAGAAAAATAAAAAAGGGACCATGGCGTTTAAAATGGGTTAATATACACACAAAATACAAAATGTAAATGTACAAATCCTGTCAACTTTGTTGGGCTAAAATTTGAATCTTGGCTAATCCTACTCTATTTTTTCCTCCATTTGAAAAGTTTGGACGAACGAGCTGCAAGAAACGTACTATACCTGTAAAGCCAGACTTCCAGAGGCAATCAGTGCAACCAGCGTCAACTTTGTAAGTGTGTTGACCGTAAAATGTACAATGTAAAATTATCCACTTGATAAATCGGAACCGGAATCGAACTCGGGATCTGAGTATTAAATCCCTGTCACTAACCACTAGACCAATGCTGAATTAATCTATTTGACAATTGTTTTGTTTTGATATCACTCATTTGGAATTGTAGTTGAAGGGTCCTAAATTTTGGTTTGCAAAATACTGGGATCAAGTGACATTTATGAGAATAATCAATTTGATGATTGATAACCATGGAGATCGCCCTATAGGGGAAGCTCGATGCTTATTTGAGTCACCCTGTATCGTCCGTGAAACTCAACAAGTGGACGGTAAAAATTCATCTCTTTTCATTTCCTTTTCTATTTTACTCTATTCTACTCCATCAGAATGAAAATGAGAATACAGAATAAGTCCAAATAAAATTGACTGGACATGAGTGAGATTTTGATGTGAATTTGCTCCATGTTTTTGCATGTTCCTCTTGGATCTTGGATCTTGGAGCAGACAGTTTTGTCAACGTCACGCTCAAAGGTAACTAATCTTGTACAGTTGGAATCTAGAATCTAAAATCCAGCAAGTTTGTGTCTTTGGACTTTTGAGCTTTGAGCTTTGAGCTTTGAGTTTTGAGGTTGAAAAGTCGGTCAAAAGTAAAAAATCAAAGTCAATACATTTTTTACTTGTTATTTTTTCAGCTTGTACCGGCGCCAAAGTAAACGTCTCCCTGAAAATCACTCCTGAGGCTCAGCTAGAACTCACAGTTTTTAGCATGAACGGTACCGTAGGTATGTCAATGCACAAAAAACTGACATCAAATCCAGTTGCAGGAAAAAATTGCTCCTTATTTATTGATTTTAACTATGATTTGATTTGGAATTTTGTTTACGTGTTCAGGTTTCATGGGAATTGCATCTCCAGCACTGACGGACGGAAAGACATTCATTCTCTACATTTCCTGTCTTCCGGACGGATCTCCAGGATTCCAGGTGTTCACAACACGACCCGCTCTCTCGCCCTACACCCGACATCTCATCAAGGAGTATTTGGAAAATGGCGGATTCAAAGACAACTTCAGAATCACCACCAGCTACTTGTCAACCGGCTGTAAACACATCACGAATAAGCTGAGGTCTGAAAAACCCGCTCCAGTCCAGCTTTACAGTTGAACGGATTTCTGATTAAAGTGTTCAAGAACCACGAGGTTTTATACGCAGTCCAAATTTTTCAGTGGTAGTCTGGATAATGGATAAATCTCGAGTCTGCCGCCATTTTGACCTTCTTCAAATTTACATGGATGCCATGGCAACCCAAATTCCAAGATGAAAAGGTAGTAGCGTAAATTGGAATCCTTCAACACGAATATTTTCACCGAATCTGAAACCAAACCAAACCACGTCTGAGCTGAACGAATGAATCAAGTGAAATTCCAATGCGTCTTAAAAGAATTCTCTATTGTTTGAAATTTTGGTGGGAAATGTCAAATGTCAGTGAGGGAATTTAACATAGTACAGTTTGACCATATTTATCCTGTATTACTTTGTACTTATCCAGGACAAATAAAGAACTTTCGTCAATTACTTTGACACTTTTGCGAGTGAATTGATGTGGACAAGAACATTCTCTATTTTTCATGAATCACCATAGAAAAACTAATCAAAGAAAAAAGTTGTTTGTATATTTCCTTGGAAAAGGCGCAAAATTTGAACAACACAATTTGCTGTAGCAACTAAAAAATCAAAAATCAAAACAACAAAATTTACTTGCGAATCACTTTGCATTTTAAATTCATTTAGTTTCTAGTTAGATTCAATTGGAAAATGGATTAAAAAAGGACGAAATTGATTTTTTACATATAGTTGGTTACGATTTGAGCCAGCTCAACAGTATCAAAATCAACATCAGTGTTATTCTTTAAGTCTGTTGAATTTGATTTAGGTGGAAATTTACAATATACTAAAATGCACAAGGAGACAAAAGGACAAGCAAAATTTTTTCCAGGTAAAACGTTATTGCACATAAGCGCTACCTTTCCGATGACCCCAGTTAACAGCTTTGAGTTAAGCCACGGTAGCATTAAATCCAAATGACGTAAAAATGATATGAATAAAATCGTCAGAACATGCACATTTTTTAACTTGCAAATTACATAAACAACATCACTCATAGTTTGGATGTTCTTGTTGTTTTTTTGTATTTGTATTCTACTCTGATGTGACACATGTTTGTTGCCTGCTTGTTGCTATCTGACATACATAATACATTGTATTTATGCCTATTCAATCATGTGTAAGTCAGATGTTAGTAGATCAGGTGAATGGGAAATTTTATGTACTCCTCCGTTCATTGAGCTGCAAACGTAAGCAATTTTCCTATTTTCGTCGTAGAAATAAACTGACACGTAGAATTGATAAAGGGTGAACTTGTAATCAGAGGTGAATGTGTGATTGATCGTTGATCGTTTATTAAATTATTATGATACTATTTTTTTCGTACTTTATCCAGTGCAAACATTTATGTACGTTTTAGCCTTACCTGATTTTCATAAGCTATGTACCTATGCAAATACCTATTCATGAGCAACTATAGTCAAAATGTGCTGATGTCGTTGAGATTAGAAGCCTTTGCTAATTTTATAGCAAATATGTACAACATTTACAGTATCATTTCATGTACCATGTCATTTTAATGATTCCGTTTTTGTTGTGTAATCAGTTTTCATTTGAAGATGAGAGCTGTGAGAGAAACATCTCATTTTTATTAAGGCAAAGAGAAGCGAAAACTTGGTGTACGAGTAATGTGAAAAATCACAGTAGCATTTAGTTACGACTTTAGGCATTTCACTCTTGTTCTACTTTAGGGTGAATTTTTGGCCATTTATGAAATATTGTCAAATGATATGACCACCCAAATGCGAATCAAACATAAACATACGAGAAACAATTGAAATTTTTCTAAAGTCCCTCGAAATAATATGAGTCAAAAGGGGGAAAGTTAGATGCGAGTGAGAGCGATTCTGTGGTTGGGTATTCAATCAGTAGCGTAGCCAGCAGTAGGCCTTGTAGGCACATGCCTACAAAAGTTTTGAAATTTTCTTAGAAAATGGCCAATTAAAGGAGGCTCTTGGGTCATTTCTAAGAAATTTTCCCTATGATAAGCTTATACCTACCAAAAAATTTGAGCTGCCTACCAAAAAATTTGAGCTGCCTAGCAAAAATTCTGAGCTGCCTATCGAAAAATCTGAGCTGCCTACGCTACTGGTATTGAAGTCGGTGGATTCCATCGAATGGAGCAAGAAGCTACGCCAATTTTCATTAATTATGTCACCAATCAAATTTCGAGTCTGCTCATTATGTTTAATTGACTAATGGATGTGCATGTTGCTTAAAAAATTAGTGCATGAGTATCTTTCAGCACAGCAATAAGTATCAACATTTTTAAAATTTTAGTACTTTTTTCATATCGTTTAAAAATTTTGTTGCTAGTTTGTCCGAAGGTTTGCAAAAAAGTCTGTATCATATTATTTTATTTGCGTTAGTTGATTTTTTAATTGAAAGACGCCGAGGTGACTGAACTTAGTTATTTGCAGCTATCAACCATACTTGTCTCATCAAAATATGGAACATGAGTAATTTGAGCCTTAATTATAGAAAATTGTCCTTTTCCTTGTTCCGAATTAGAAAATTCCAACAGTTTTAACTTGTCAGTTCTTCTCGGTTGACTTAAGAGAAAAAAGTTGACAATTTGAAGTTTGATAATATTATTTCATTTTGAATCTTGAGTCTGGTGTCAGGAGTCTTGAGTTTCAGCTGAAAAACTAGGAATTCAAAATGTTTTCTCCCGGAGTTCTCAAAGACTTTAAAACGTTCATGGATTTAGCTGCTTCTGTCTGCGCAGTGCCTTTTGATTGGAAGCCTGAGATGCGAAAGCTCAAACTGAGTCGCCGCCCGATTCGGTATTTTGGCTGGATTTCGTCTGTGATTTTTGAGCTCGTGTATGTTTTGAACAGCTTTACTTCTTTGTACCAGGGAATTTTTACAGAAAAACCTGAGCCCGCGAGAATCGCAATCGATCTGCTGTTTTTCACGGGCATGTCATCGATAAGTTTGACAGACATTCCACTGCTAAAAAACATGTGGCAGCTTCCGGAATTCTCATGGCAGTTTATGAATCTCAAAGTCAACGAGCAGCTGGAAAAAGGTAAACCAGAATTTGTTGTTGTCTTTGCATTTTTTACGCTGCAAAAAAAGATGATTTCTTTGCAAAAGAAACTGACACATTTTGTAAATCTTTCAGGGAAATTCAAGACGACTGAAAATATCAATATCATTGGGAAATTTATCATTCGATTTTTCGTCTTTATTTGCACGATTTTTCCATTGTTTTGCGTGGGAATTTTTCTGCACAACACGATACATCCGCGATATCTGCTCCATCGAATTCCCATTTCCCTGCAAGAAAATCCAGTGGCGGTCATTTTGCTTGCGAGTGCAGAATTTTTGATGATCTTGCGGATTCTAGTTGCATTTCACACAAATATCAGTTTAATTGTTTTGTGGACAGTCAGCACAAATCAAATTTTGCAGCGACTTCTCCTAGAACCAAATACAAATTCAGATTTGGATTCGGATCAAAATCTCAAATTGAAGGTGCCTATTCCTCAGAGCGCTCATGGTACTGCCCCAAAAACTTCTACGAGTCCAGAAGAAACCAAGTCAAAGAGAAGAACTGAAGCAAGTAAAAAAGTTGACCTCTCACTGGCGGAAAAGGTCAAATTATTCAACCAGCTCCGAATTCTGAGTCAAATGAGTAATTTTTGCTTTTCTTATTTCATTTGGCCGTTCTACACCTGGCAAATTGTATTTTTCTCCTCATTCGGTCTTTATGGAAGCGTCAAACTCCACAGTCTGATTCCTCTTCACATTTTCTTGCTGTTTCCGACACTTTTTCTGTCAACCACGATCGTTTTGTCGTTTCTATATCCACTTGTCGGGAACATGTTCTCCCTCTCTCAAAATTTCATTTCCCATGTGGAGATGAAAGTAAATGGAGGAGACGGATATGGCAGAAGAGTGGTGAGGTCACTGCGACCTTTTGGGTGTCAAATTTGGAATATGAAAATTATCAAAGTAACTTTTCTCTACATGATTCTCCAGGTTTCGAATCTTACGATAAATGCGATTCTTCTTCATTAAACTTGTAAAACGTGTTAATAAATTACTAAGTAATTGGTTTTCATAATTTTGAATGGTTGCGGGATAAATATTTGAGTTCAAAATTTAGGTCAATTTTGACACTTAAGACAATTGACACCAGGGCATATTTTAACATGTTAACTGGGCACCAAAAATGGTGCGCAGTTCACGATTTATGCTGCGCAGTTAAAAATG